>VUQG01004230.1:4680-22587 GCA_015106755.1 Etia nguti
CAACCCCTCACGCTCCCCTGTGTGCCTGTCTGACTGCCCAAAGTTATAGTCACTATCATAAAGACACATTTTCCTCTGATAGGAGACTGCACCATCTTAAGGCTATAAAAACACTCCAACTTCATTTATTTGCCATATATGGCCACAGATATAGCTAATGAACTAACAGGAAAGTGTCAGAGCAATCAAAAAGAATCCAAATAAAGTTTTTGAAGTTACCGGTTGGAAAATGATTCGACCACTAGCACCGAATGTTCAGCCAGGAGGTGGTGCCCGACACAGATGACAGGATCGCTTTTTCCGAAGCTTGAAGATGCTGTCGCGCTTCCATGCTCTGTTTAATCTTTCATTCTCATAAATAGCTATTTTGGGTGTGAATAAACCTAAACCATAAAGAGCTTAGAGCAGTGTGTGTGTGTCTGTATGTGTGTAATACCTGGCTCTGTATAAACTACACTGTTCTAGAACATGAGCTCACTCCAGCACACACATACACACACACACAGTGCAGGTTAATAATGAGCATAATCACCCATCTTCAGCACACAAAGATACACACAAACACAGTTTGGCAGCACATGGCCATGTAAGGGGAAAACCACAGTGTGTGTTTACACTAAAACACCGCTTGTCGGAGTGGCTTTGGAGCCCAGGCGGAGCGGGCAGCCTTTTTAACAAGCCTTTAAAAAACAGGCAAACACACACACACACACACACACACACACACACATACACACACACAACCTTCCTGTCCTCCTCTTCTGTTTTCCCTGTGAAGAGTTCTCCATGTACTCTCATTTATCTGATCACTTCGAAATTTAAAAAAAAGGGTAATCGTTACACTTTTTAGGCCCATCCGTGCATCTCATCACCTGTACGCTTTACCGAATCTGTTTATACCAAACTATGACATGTTTTTTTTTAAAAAAAAGAGAGCATGTGGAGTGTTTGTTGTGTCAGCGACACTTAGCCGTGACTGCTGTTGACTTTGGTCCCATTCTCGGCCTTTCCCTTTCATAGCATGTGTCTTCATTATAAGCACTTGCTCTGTTTCGTCCGCTCGTGGGAGTGCAGGTTTTGTGTGTGTGTGTGTGTGTGTGTGTGTGTGTATTTATATGTGTATCCCTATGGATGTGTATCCCTGGACTAAGGACTGTTTGTGTGTATGTGAGTGTTTCCGCAGGTCAGAAAGGCAGCATTTTGTTCTGTGAAGGCCCATAACATCTGCAATCCCTTTTAAGGGATTGTTTAGATTGACGGAACGGGAAAATAAACGTTCTCAAGGAGGCCGGCACTCTTTACTGACAGAGAAATCTCCGCTACCAGCACAAAATGTGTATGCGTGGGTAGGTGTCTATTTGTGCGAGTTGAGACTAAAATGACAGGTTCATTTTTGGGGGGGAGAGGGGGTGCTCTGTTTTGGTGATCAGAAGGCTCTTTTGCCTGAACCCTCTGTGACCTCTCTTCTTCTTCCTATTCTTTTGCCCTACTTCTTTGTAATGTATCCCGGTACATGCATACCGTTAGCAGCCCCCCCCCCCATCATCTCCAGCTCATAACCTCATTAACTCTCCTCACCAGCAGAAAATTCTCACCGTCTCTTCACTTTTTCATAACACTCCTACTTATGCCAAGGAGTTGTTGTGTCTGGGTTGTAAGGAACATGTGCAATATATCAGAACCCTCACGCTTATTCACATGTACACACGCACACACACACACGCACAGATGCACACGCACACACAGATCTGGTAGCAAGCGCTGGTCTTCTTGAGAACGTCCAGCGTGAGGAAGTGGGGTGTCTGTCCAGCTATGATTTAGGTCAGAGGGAAGCAGGGATGGGAGGCTTCTCTGCTCTCTGTTTATTTGAAGCAGGAGCCATTACTGCTGTCTCTTAGTCGTATTTATACACAGACACAGAACAGACGTACCCTGATACAACCGGACCATGCGCATGTTTCTGTCTGTGTGTAGTTCTCTCTGCGAGTGTAAGAAAGAAAGAAAGAAAGGGCGTGCATATCATGTGGCTCTAACCATGTCTGTGTACAATGCACAGTAAAAATAAACTGCAGTGATTTGTGATCTGGGCCTAATAGAGGAAGGGCCAGTGCTTTTAGCAGGAACAGTGTGCAGCAGTGGGCCTCAAGAGTAGCAGCATTAGGAGTCTGCAGGGACTTCTGGCTTTACTCCAGCCCAGTCCCAACATTCTTGATTCACCTAATGAAAGACATCTAATCACCGAACTGGGGTAAAATAAGCAAGCAAGCCCTTCAGCTGCGTAGAGTATGAGTTAAGGCTTCACATCAGCGTAAATGAAAGGGTGTGTTTATGTGTGTGGTCCAGTTATTACTCATGTTATTGGGGCCTAAATATGTTTACACAGTCACATAATGGGCATGTGACTTCCTTATGGGGACAAACAAGCCAGTCTAAATCATAAAATGTCAAGGTGAGGACGCGTTTTAAGGTGAGTGAGAGGCTTAGGGTTTGATTAAGCAAGTAGTTATGGTTAAGGTCAGAGTAAATCTTTTAGGAAATGAATCTAAGTAAGTGAAGTCATGGATACATGACTGTGCATGTGTGTGTGTGTGCGCATATGCGTCACTCTTATGTGCCAGCGGCGTGGTTGCATGAAATCTGTGTGGTGTGAACTAGTCCCATGGCGTCTATTGCCTGTTTGCCATTACTGCAGGGTTGCCACAGCTTGTAAAAGCCTCGTTAACACAAAGACCTGCTCACATGTTAATTGGCTAATTGACTAATTAATTTTTGCATAAAGGCATGCACAGTGAGAAAAGCTGGCTAATTGAAAGTGACTATAGGTTTAATTATGTGAGGAAAGCACGAGGAGGAAGGAGCTGTGAAGGTGGGACGCCCGGATGCTGCGTCTGGCTCACACGATTTCTCGTATCTCCCCCCTGATCTCCTCTGATCTCCACATCTCAACTACCATTTGCCTCTGTTTACTGCTCTTTTGGCTGCCAAGGAATTAACTCGCAGTGGAAAAGGCGAGTTTGCCACCAAATCCAGCCCTCTGAGTACTTTCCATATTTGAGAGAGATGCCAAGACAGATAGAGGTATTGCGGTGAGTGACAGTGATTACAAAAATGCAAGATAAAAGCTTCAAGCAAAGGTTCCTCTTATTTACATAAACATTTCTTGTGGACCTTCAGGGCTCCTTCTGCTGAAAAATCGTTTAAGAACGACACAAGCCGCGTCAGTCAGGAAGCCATCCCTGGACTTGTGGTGCGCCGAGGCCTCGGTGTGATCATGCATTTACATCAACAGCAATCTAAGTCCAATTATTGAAAAGTATGTAAAACTGACACACACAACAAGACGGAGACAGAGGAATGTGCAACTGAACGAATTGCACGTTAATTCAATTCCTTCCCACCGCTCGCTAAAACACCGCCACAAATTAAATCGGCCAGGAGAGCAGACAGCTAACAAAGGAAATTAACAACGATGCTGTCTCTGTATTAGGGCATATGGATTCGCTGCATGTTTGCTGCGTGTGTGTAGCCGCAGCCTCACGCGTCTGTACGCAGAGAGAGGGGGGGAAAGGCCAGTTTTAATCAAGAAATCCATTCCACTTTTCTAACCTCTCTTCGCTCCACCCCCTCCTCCCTCCATGGCAGGCTTGTGTGGAAACAGAAGTGCTAAATTACCCTGGAGCAGTCAGACAAAAACATCTTGTTGGGTTCTAAATTGCTTTGCATGCATGTTAATTGGACAGAAATCCCTGCAGTGTATTTGGGTTTGTGTGCGACTTCATGGATGTGTTGTTCTGAACTGCATCTGTGTATGTACAGACTCTGCATGGGTGTATGTACAGTCTGTGTGTGTGTGTGGGTGTGTGTGTGTGCGTGCGTGCATGTGCGGGTGTGTGTTGAAAAAGGCTGGTGAGCTATTATAGCTGCAACGGCTTGCACAGATTTGGAGGTTATCTGTTTTTGTTGGTTAATTGTGAAGCTGATAGTATCGAGGGTCTGGGCCAATTCAAGTGGGCTTTCAGCCAAATTACCTCAGTAATCATCTGTGTTCAAGTCCCTGGATGCTTTCACCAAGACAGAGCCTGGGAAGCCCCGAAGTTCAATGGAGAGGAGCAGATCTGACCCCAGTATTAGACAGCTTACACAGTAATTGAAATGATTTTTTTTTTTTTTCCCTCTGCCATTATTGGATTGCTGACAAGATTTCCCCCCAAAATTCCATTTGTGGTCAATTTATCCTATTTGTTTTTAATTAATGCGGGCAGCTAATGAACTCAGAAGGGATCTTAGCCAAACGATCAAGAACTTCCTCCATGTTTCTGTGTTATCTTTGAAGAAGTAAGCTTTGAAACTGGAGCATGAAATTGTGTAAAAGTAGGAAAGGAATTCGCCTGGATCACCAAATCCAATGCACTTTACTTTGACTATGACTAGGAATTCCACTGCTAATGACTAAAGATTATTTTAAACTGTAAGTAATTTATTGTGGCAGAGACATGAAGGACTAATGAAATACACAAACTGTTATCAGGATTCGTTTTTTCCAGTGTTGATTTAATTAATTCAAAAGTGGGGCACACTGCACTTTAACATTTTGTGGGTGCAGTCTCGCGTCGCTTGCCTCCTCTGTGTCTGCCGTCCTCTCGCTTTCTCTCACATGAACAACTGCCGCAGCTGCCCTTGTCAGACTATAAAAAACTGTATTCCAATCACTGAGTGGGTTTAGAAAATAAGTTAATCAAATGTGGTAGATGTCTTGATGCTGTGTATTTTTAATATGAACTGGCTTCAAAGGATTCTCATCTTTGCTGTGACTGTTCATTAAAGAATGAGCATTTATACATCTCAGATCTAATGGAGAGAAAAGGATCAAACGCAACCTTGACAGATGATCTCTCGTTGTCCTCGCGACCCCTTTGACTGCAAACTCTGACTTTTTTTCCCCCTCTTTCTGAGTGCTTTATATGAACCTCTGCAATTGGAGTTCATTCTCTGGCTACACACAATGTCTGACTCCAATACTTATTTTTCAATTGGACATCCTCATCACACACTTACCTGCACAGAACTTGCCACTTTTGTGTGTCCTTTCATATTTGTGTGAGGCTGGGATGGAAAGGGAGTATAAGACGTTCATGCAAAAAAAAAGAAAAGAAAAGAAAAACGAGCGACAGTAAGATTTTGGGCAGCATCGAAAAGCCCGTGCCCCTGATGCAACCTCAACTTGAACCAGAAATTACAGTCGGATTGAACAAAGTAGAATAAAAGTTAAGGCTTATCATGTTTAGTCAGAATTGGTGTTGGCGGGAAACTGCTTGACTGAAATGCTTCCATGGTCCTTTCAGGGAAAGAATAAGTTGTCTACTATGTGTTAAGAGTGTGCAGGCCTCCAGGCCATGAATCCTCAGACGGTGACCTCATTTGACCTTCTCACCCTCCAACACACACACACACACACACACACACACACACACACACACACACACACACAGTACATGCAGTGTAGTTCTGTCTTTTTCTTCCTTTCTTATGTTTGCTGTAGCATCTCAGTGTGTGTGTGTGTGTGTATATATAACAGAGACACCTACACACGCCTCAACTGCGCAGACAAATGAGACAAGGTGTCACTCTTTAGCTGTCATTTAGTTTCTGCCGTTCCACTTTGCTGCTGAAGGTTGAAGGAATATTCTGCTGAACACACAAACAGAAAAATAAATGCGACAAGAGACAAACACACACATGTACAAACACACACACACACACACACACACGACATTAAACACTGCCTATCAGGATGATAAAAGCATGCCTCACCCACACAATAAAGCGTTTGATTTTTCTATTTTCCGTGTCATTCATTTTTCTTCATGCTCTCCCTCTCCTTCCCCCGGCGGCATTGCTTCTGTCACAACAGAACATATTTGTGTATTCATGTAAATATCGCAGCTAATCTCTCTAAATATATTTATGAGATTTAATACCTTTGTACTGCAATATTGTGCGTGCAGAACATCGGCTTTTACACTACCACAAAGACACACGCACATACCCACACACACCACGCGTGCATACGGGCACCACACATCCACATATAGCTTGCACTGGGGTGCATACCAATCCCTTGGTCTTTCTGTCTTCCTGCTGGGGCATTAATTCCTGCCCATATTTCCATCTGATTATGGTCCGGTTATACCCGCAACTAATTGAACATTAAATATAAATAAAGTTAATGAAAATGTCCTTTATCCCCTCCAAACTAGGCCTGAGAACGCATCTATTAACTCAAATTAATCTGGCCCTGATACGTGTTGCAGTGAGGAAGATATATGCATAGTTTGCTGCTCTCATCTCCGAACCGAATTATGGTCCCTCTGTCTGACCAGGACAGTTAAATAAGAGAAGACATGTTGTTCTCCTATTTCTCAGTATTCCTGCAAACCATATCCAGACCTTTTTATCTAGTTGAAAAATAAAATGGGAGGATAATGCCTTGACTTTAAGCTCGGATTTTACTGTCCTAGGCCCACCCTTTATGGACCACTAGCGCACTTCTGCCACTGGTTTGGATGGAAAACAGCCTGTGTGCAGTGTGGGCCAGAGCCTCTTCTGGTTAATTACCAGAGAAGGATTGTGCAGATGCTTTAAAGGACAGGTTTTGTAACACCAACTTACAATACATTCCAAAACTTCAGAAAATGGACTCTTTCCAATCTATAGTGGCACAAAAAACACATTTTCTCCCAAAAAACTCAAAATTAGTCGTAAACCATACACATAAATCTGCTGTGAATTGTCTGTGTTTTTTCCAGTGGGCTTGTTAGTTTTGCTCCTTGTGCTTTTCCTTTCAGACAAGCTTCCATTGCAAGCGCCTTTAACAGAAGCAAAGACACCCGCTGTGAGTGCGGTCGACAGACACACTGATGCAAGAAAAAGGAGGAAACAATGAATGGATGGATGCTTTCATTCTGATGAAAGGAATAAATGCTAAAGCATTTATTTTGTCTATTATCTCACTAAAAAGCCCTCTCCATTCCTGTCTCCCCTTGATCCTCAAGGCCCCTCATATTAGCATCTCTACTGGACAGCGAGGGGTTAACTAACCCGTTTAAGGGGAACCACAGAAAACAATACTTGGACCCCAAAAAAGACAATGGCACTGCCTTTCTCCTCCATATTTGTAATTTAACATCAAAAGGCTTCTCTCCCAGCGACCTCTGAGAGCCAGCGTCTCTTTAATGAAGCGCCCCACCCCCCTTAATCACATTCAAATTGGTTAGTGTTCAGAAAATAGAAATATGTATTAGATAGCAATAAATTTTCATCATTGGCTAAGCCTGCTTCTTAATTGTCCTGTCCCAAGGCTTGGGAATTTCATTGTTCGTTAGGTGCTTAAGTCCCCCATCTCATTCAGTCTCTCTGACATTACTGCTGAGGGCTCTAATGCCCAACTAATTTGAATGGGGATTTACATGATAGAGCAGGGAGCATTAAAATGTGGAGGGAAGGGAAAAAAGGAAAAAAGGAAAAAAGGGGGGAAACGGCTTCTTTCACTTCAAAAGTCACTTTGTTCAAAGTCAAATGACAGTGTTTAAAGATGCTCTATCTTTCTCTCCTCAGGATTTTGGACAGCAGTGCCAAGTTTAATGGTTCGTTATCTTAGACCCTCTCTGTCCTCCTCACTCTCCGTAGCGCTTTCTTCTTCCTTTGCCGCTAACCATGCGCTTTTGTTTAGTGGCACCATACTGTTTCAGAATATACATTGTTTTTAAGGGGGTTTTGAATTGCAAAACACTTCTGTCATTCTCCATTATTTTTTCCCCCTCACATTTCTGTTACTCTGCATGTCACTCAGTGGCGGGCCATCAGAGCTTTAAGAACCATATTGAATTGGCATGAATGTTCGGATTTATGTGCACGCGTGCACCGAGTAAACGCGTGCACGTGTGCGTTCCTGCTTCGTTGTAGCTGTAAAAGTAGATTAGGCCCATCGCTATGACTTTTCTTCCATGCTGCCATGTAACCTGTTCTGCTTGTTGTTTGTGGCTGGCGGCTTGTGCTCTCTCCGAGAGAAAAAAGAAAATGCTTGGAATTTTTCTCTGTTTGTTCTGGAGGTATTTTGGATCAGAGGTAGATTGTGTGTATGCTTTTGT
Organism: Etia nguti; assembly: GCA_015106755.1. Taxonomy (NCBI): domain Eukaryota; kingdom Metazoa; phylum Chordata; class Actinopteri; order Cichliformes; family Cichlidae; genus Etia; species Etia nguti. The sequence goes on from VUQG01004230.1 coordinate 12,828, forward strand.
GCATCTGTTTGTGTTTCTCCAAGTATGTCTATTTTGGATCGGTGTGAAATGGAAGCTGCGGTGATAAAGAGAATCAGATGTTTTCTGTTGGACTCCATGTGTGTCTGGCAGCGCAGACATAAAATGTCCGTAAGGCAGAGACGGGGCGAACAGTTTGCATGGCGAATTAGAATTTTGGCAGTGTAATTGTTTGTGCACGTGGGTGTGCGTGTGTTTCTTTCTCTCTCTCTTTCTCTCTCTGTCTGTGCACATTTAAGTAAGACCTGAGTGCTTTGAATGCTCATGCAAGCATGTGCATTGGATGTTCTGCTGTGTGCTCTTCCTCGCCTTGTCCACCTGTTGGTAAAGGTTGTCAGAGTTTTTACTTCCTGCAGCATTATGGTAAATATTAGGTTCGAAAAGCTGAAATACGACACAGTGTCATGGCCTACTATTTACCCCGCTCTAATTATTGTTTGCCTCTTTTTTGCTTATAAACACTGACACTTTCCACCTTCGAATCTCTATAATTAGTGCGTTTGGTTTGACCTGCGTGTCACCGGAGATGAGAGGAGGTTGCAGAGGGTCAGAACTAATGAGAGAGAGAGGGGTCGACCTTAGACATCGACTCAACTTGGGGCAAAAAAGGGCATCACCATACAAAGCGTACACAATACCACACAAAACTGTTGCAGAATAGGACCCCCAAAAAAATGCAGGGAATAAATCTTTTCATTACTTTCTGAACCAACAGTGGTGGTAAGTTTGATTCGTACGTTTCAAATCGAGAAAATAAAAGGACACAAAAATAGAATAAAAATCAATCCTGACGAGGGTCACTGAGCGATTCAGTGTCGGGTTGAAAAGTATTTTTCAATTTACTTCGGACATTTCAATCTTTATCAGTACGGCATCCTAGCAACATATTCCAACTGTAATGTTAAAACACACTCGGCTGTTGGTGCTTTAATGTTTAGCTTGTTATCCAAGGATATCGAGCTAAATGTCTAGCTGTCTGCAGATCACAGTAAGAAAGTGTAGGGTTAACTCTGATAATCACCTGTATTGATGTGTGTGTGTTCGAGGGAAAACTGCTGGTTCCAGAGCAGCCGACCATGAATGGTTATTGATTCCATCATAAAGACCTGCTGTCTCCTGTGTGTATGGCTCTTTAGGCAATCACCGATGCCTGCTTTCTTTCCTTCTGACAGCTTTGCATCTTACACCTGTCCTCCTCATCAGTCTTTTACAGTACCACGCTTTAAACTCATTGCACCTAAATGAATATGCATTTATGTCCCATTTGCCGGCACTGAATCTAAGCCCTTTGTCCTCTGGTATCTCACATCTCATCCTATCCCTTGCTTTATCCCTTCTCTTTTCTTGATCGGTTTCCCATCAGTGCAACCATACATCCATTTGGAAACTTTATTCAAAGCTTCACTGCGCTAGTATAGACAGGGAAGCAAACAGACAGACAGGCGACAAACGAGAAAGCACACACTAATCAGGCTTATGATGCTGGTGGGCTAATAGAGCCTTGTGCCCTGCTTAGACTGCTGCTGTAAATGATTAGCCTGGCTCAGGCTGAGCTGTATTAGCTGGCCTGCCATTACTGATAGCTCCTGGCTCCCAACTTTATCGCAGTGATAAAGCCCCCGCTAGAGCTCGCATTAGAAACAATCAACCAATCTCCTCTGGTTTCGTGTCTAGGTGGGAATGGTGGCGCAGATATGTCATTACACTGAGAACTGAAGGAGGACGCTCTCCCACGATGCTTGCTTCCGATAACCAGGACCAGATGTTTGAAGAACTTAAGGAAGGTGAGAGATGCTTTGTGAAAGTCGTAGAAAACATTTACCAGTTAAAATGTAAGAAATAGGAAGTAATTTGTATTTTTATGCACATACATTTCATCTCTTGGTTTGACTCGTGTGTCTCAAATCAAACCCTGATTTTCATCATTCATCATAACTTAATTTAATGGTCTTAAAAATGTGATAATACACGATAACAACTGAGTTACCCGTGAGGCCGCTTGGATACACAACAGTGCCCCTAATGGCTATTTGCTGAAGTAGTTTTTAATTATTTTGAGCGTTTCTCCACCTCAACACCAAAAGCTCCCCGCTTACACTTGGAAGCAAAAAACACGAACCTACGCGCTAGCACAAACCCAGCTCTTCAGTCTTGGACTGTCGTGCAAATGGGAAGCGAGGTTGTATTTTTTTTTCTGCTCGACATAAAGATTTGGGCGTGATGCTCTCTGTGTGCTAACATCCAAGCAAAAATGCAGGGAACACCCAAAGGCTTAGACAAATAACACACATGCACATACACACTCCGAGCTTTCATACACAAGGTGCAGACACACACAAAGACACAGACAAATGAGACCTTAGTGAAATAGCTCGTGGGTTTTCTGCTGTGGTCATGATTTCCTTCAGGGCTGTGAAAACACTGTGCATATGGAGTCCATCTCCTCTATGGCTTAGCAATGAGGCAAACTTGCACAGAGCATCAACATGTGCACACTGCCACAAGGTATAAGATTTCTTTACAGGGCGTGCTAGTGTAAAGGTATGGTTTCTGGCTTGGTGCAGACAACAGGGTTTTTGAAACAAATTTTTTTTTAAAATAGCCGTGCAATCGTGCAAAAATGTATCCACCTAAAGGTGTAAATGCAAGGAAATACTGTAGGTAGTATTACAAGAAATTATATCATAAGCAGGAAATGCGTTAGATGATTAAAGTGAGTTAGCGCTGAAAAGTACTGTGGTGCGGCAGAAAAATCAATAAGAACAGCTGAGTTTTCTTCATCATAGTGCCTGTCTATTGAGTTACCGTAGCTCTGCTAACAGGTTATCAATTCAGGGCATTGTGTGTGCGGCTGCGTATGTATTCATTAACATCCTTATCTCAAAACGGGCACATAGAAACTCCACCCAGCTCTGTGTCTCTGTCTCACTCTCTTCTTTGACTTGGCCGGCGTGTTGAGGTATTGACCAGTTGTCAGGGGATGGGAGCTATTGATTGTGACTTATCCAGCTGTTTATATTTGAACCCTGGGTTTAACCTCCATCGATCAACACGCACCTTGAAGTCTGCAAGGTGTTCAACTCTGCCTTCTACTAATGGGGCTAAATGGTTGTATGACTGTGTGTGCCTCTCTCTCTCTTTGTGTGTGTGTGTGTCACTTGTCCTTCCGGGAGCATGTCAAGTAAAGGAAAATAGGAAAGTGAATTTAAGTTGTTGCTCTTATTCCTTTTAATATGTGACATGCTACATGCTGGTGTGTTGCACAAACAGCTGCTCGTGCACTAAACAAACCACAAGTAAAACTCAGAGGTCTCAGAGGTCAGTGGTTTAATATGAAAATTCAACTTGTATATGTAAAAATGCATCATAATAACATCTTTGTTATTCCATGCCCAATATGTAATAACCTTACCTTAACTTTCAAGATCGCACTCCGCCGTACGCAACTGCACACATACAAGCTTACACACATACAATGAAGTCGATTCAGAGAACGTTTTGCACACTCCTTCTCCGCTATTTGTTAAACTGTCAAAAGATTCCTCTAAATGTCTTTCTTTTGCAATCGGTTTTCCATTTCTTTCCATTTCGCTGTGCCACAGCTCTCATTCCGGTGCCCCAGCCTTAGCTGGTTCAAATAAGCAATTATTATGTGTGAATATATGTGTGTTCATTTTTGTCAGGGACTCAATGTCATATTTTTAGAAGAGGACTAAAAAGAAAAGTTTAATTTAGATGATGCCTTAGATGCCTTCTACGTGGGTGCGTGTTCGTGTGTGCGTGCATGCCTGCGTGTGTGCGTATGTGTGCACACTTTCATATTGTATTGTCATCTATGTATGACTGTCTCCCTCCCTCTCCATTTGAAGAGTTGTAATGAGTCATCAGGGAGAGCTGATGTGAATTATTAATATTCAATCATGATGCTGCTCATGAATTAACTGGAGCTGGAGAAGGAGGGGTGGACAGGAGAGAGTGTGAAGGAAAGATGGTGAAGATTCCACTTGAAACAAACATGTGGGAAAGGAAAAAGTCAATCAGGGAGATGTGTAGCAAAAATACAGGGAGACTTACAGAAAACAAAGAACAAAAACACAGAATCTTATTACTGTCCGATATATATTATATTTGTGGGTGATGAGAAATACAGCCGCAGTAAAAAGCACGAAGACGACGCGTGACAGAGTCGTCATCATCTAAGCAAAGATGACGGCTTGTACCCGTATGTGGTGCCGTGTGTTCATTAAGTGTTCATTTTTGTAATTATCTTGTTAAAGACACATCCTGAAGTGACATAATGCTCCATTGATTTTCTGCTCTAAAAACCTCAAATTTTATGAACTGCCGAGTGCTTTGAGATATCAATTTGAAATTTCTGGGACTGTTACCTGCTAAAGTGAATTGTGCTTATCCCTCTAAGGTGTTCCACAAACAAAGGGTTATATATTCTCATTACATAAATATATGTAGTGAGACCTGCTGTGGTGCATGGTTTGAAGACAGTGGCACTAACGAAAAGAAAAGTGTCAGAGTTAAAGATATTAACATTTTCATTGGGGTTGACCAGGATGCACAAATTACAAATGTGTGTATCAGAGGGACAGCTCAGGTTGAGCAGTTTGGAGACAGAGAGGCAAGGCTGGTTTGGACATGTCCAGAGGAGGGATAGTGGATATGCTGGACAAATGATGCTGAAGATGGAGCTGCTAGGCAGGAGGAAAAGAGGAAGATCACAGAGAAGATTCATGATTGCAGTGAAGGAGCACATTCAGAGGGTTGGTGTGACAGAGGAGGATACTTAGGAGAGGGTGAAATAAAGGCAAATGATCCACGACCCTTAAAGGGAGCAGCTGCAAGTAGAAGAAGAAGAGGACTTGTCTCCATAATTTTCCATATAACTGCCTGCTCATACCGAGGCTGCTCAGCTGTGGCTGGCTCTGAGGTCCGGATAACTTTAGCTTTAGCCAGCCTGTGTTAGCTTCTTTAAAATGTCCATGTTTAGCGTGCTGAAGGCGATTGTTGTTACGAATGCTTTTGTGGTAGTTTACTTGTGTTTCACTTACAGCGAGGAGGTTCCACTCTAATGATACGTTAACATTTAGCTGTGCATGTGTTGTGCATGCATGAAACGGAGCGGTCAGGGAAAACGCTTACACCTGTCCTGATTGATCAGTGCATCTCTACTTCTTATGTCAGTCTTGTGCGCCACAAACAGCCTGCAGCAAGACATTGTGTGTAATGTCTGTGTGTGAGAGATGAGGTCACGAGTGATTAGTCCATAGCTTCATTTTGTTCTTGATTTCTTTTCCACATCATTGGTAACAATGAACTCAAAACTTTTGATACAAGAGTCGTCTTGAAGTCTGAAGACAACGCTCTGTGCGTTTATGTATATCCTGAAAATGCATGGTGTAATTCCTGGTGCTGCTTTGGATTATAGTGATAGTAAGCCTTGAAACCCATCTGTAATACATATATCTATGTTTGGTTTTGATGTGTGTATGAAACTGTGCTGTCACTACAGAGCTGGATTGAGTTTGCAGGTTAAAGGTTATCAGATGCTCAGAGACAAAACACACACATACACACATTTATATGAACATACACACACACTTTGTGCTTTTAAACCTGACCTGACAGTTCTATCTCCACGAGCAGACTCTGGCTCTCGTTCTTTCATCTCTCTTGTTCTCCCCTTTGTACCTCAATATTTGTGCGTGCATTTGCGCAGTTTGATATAAACGGTCGCATCACTGCCATGCTGTCGATCTTTATTCTATTGTAAGCCGTTTTCACACTCGGACCTTGGACAGTTTCAGGAAAATCAGGTCAGGAGATTTTAAACATTTCTCCTTTTGCAGATGTAGCAGGGAGCAGGAAATAGTCCTTCCACACTGTCAATGTTACCTGGTTTTGACTCACTGACTCTGTATGAAATGCCACATTCTCACAGGCACCTCTGAATGGTGATGTCTAAAAAGGTTCAGGGCTGCAGCGTCTGCGTGAAGACAGCTTTATTGAGCACAGCATAGGCTTTAGAAGTTTCATTCATCCTCTCCTTTTCCACACAGGAATAAATAATAGTTTGATGAGTTTAAATGAAACTTTTTCATGATTTGAAGACAAAATGAAGATTGTTATTGTATGCTTAAATTTCATGTCTCTATTATGCAAGTGTAAAGAAAAAGAGAAAAAAAATGTGGGCTCGGTTCTAATCGATGCAATATCTATTCATTTCATACAAACTTCTTGAAATGCAAATTTCAAGGATAATGATTTTTGTCATCAAAGCTCCACTGTGAGATGACGACCTCAGGAAAAATGGGAGGGAATTTCTCTTTACAGCTGCGACTAGGATTCTCTGGGACTTAAGAATGATATGATTGGAGTTATGTGGTCAAAGGTAAATGTCTCTGTGGCCTTTTACTACATATGAGTCTGGACCGATGCTGGATTTACACTACAACTTCAATGTTTGGCAGAAGCATACAGCCGCGGGGCGGTAATTCCAGTTTCTTATAGTTGCATGGAAAAGTTCAAGCTCCCTGTTGCATCATTTTATAACCTGACTGTGTTTGACATATTTGCTATCTTTGGAAAGTCGTACTGTTGGCTAGAATTTAAATTAAAACTTCTTTGACTTTAAACAAAGCTCAGCTGCACAACATGCATCTGTAATGATGGACCCAGGGAAATGTCTGTAGAGTGCAGAGGTTCATAATTTTTTATGAGAGATCTATGATTCTGGAACAGATGCAGTGCCTGTGGTTTGCTGGTCTAGACAGGACTGAAACACAAACTTTAGCCTTTTATTTAGGCCTTACAGCCTGCCTAATGTTAGCAACTCTGGAGAGAAGCTGGCCCAAAAACATCTGTGTATAAACAAAAATCTGGTACATCTGGATTTACATTTATATGAAACTATGTTTGTGTCAAAAGTAGCACGCAAGATAAAAGATAATCACAAGCAAATTACTCAATTTTACCAGGGTCTCGAGGCTTGTGATGTCATGCACACATTGCTGAAGACTTGTCCACCAAACATGACAACAAAAATCTTTTGCTAGGAGAAAAATATGTATTCCCTGACTGGTTGGCAGTGACTCCTGGAGACTGCTAGCTGTCCCTGGGAAGGTGCTACACCTAAAAACTTTGGTTGCTAGCAGATTTCCACAGTTGGCTGTAGTTTTCCACGTTTGTCTGCAAATACTCACTAACTACTAGCCCAGAGGTAGTAAAGCATGTGCTCAAAACCAGAAATTTAGAAGGTTTGCCTTCAGAGTAAAAGTTGTGCCTCACTGCTGCAATCAACATGTTTCAAAAGGTGCAACTTTTACTTTAAAGGTAAATTGTCTCCATTTAGCTGGACAATGTTTGTAGACAAATCTTTTGCCTCCTACAACTGCAGCAATAAGCTAGCAACCACAGAAATCACAACGAAGCTTCTGTCAACAAGTCAGGGAATTCACATTTTTGCCTTATGACCGTGATTGCCAGGAGGCTGCAGACCAGTCTCTAGGCCTGTGTGACAGGGGGCCTTATTCAGTACCAGATCCCAGATTGTCACCGTAATTGTCACATGTCCAAAACCATGGACAAGTTAACATCGCTTAGCTAGTGGTCATGTGTCTGCAAAACCCCAGTTCGTTGCCACTCATGCAGTTAAACTCCTCATGTGTCAAATTCAACAACCTGCAGGAGCACACAAAGAAGCCGTCACTCATGTGAGAGTCTGCTTGGCGAGCCCCGCAGCAGATTCACACTCTCGCAGGGAGCTCTGCTCTCGAAGCTAAATTCTGCTAACGTAAATCACTCTAACTTTTGACAGTTTAGAGGGCAGAGCTCAAAGAAAGAACGACATTAATGTGATTGGTCACTTTCAAAGCAGTGATGCCACAACTTCTCTTACTGATGTGTAGTTTATGGTCCCGAAAATGTGTCCATCCGCGTACGCGTTAGTGTTTGGACAGCAAACAGAGAAGTGTTCTCATCCATCGCAAACATGCTCCTGTGCAGTCCCCCAAAATCCCAACTGAGCGTCGCTGGACACAAATTACCCAGGGACTGGTTTACTGCTGATTAGTTGACGAAGGGCTGGAATAAGAAAAGGAGCGACAGAAGAAGAACGGGAGAAGTGCAAAAAAATCATCAAACATTAAAAATACAGCCTGAAAAGTACAGACAGTGGCTGCAGTGGGCCCTTCATTGTTTTTAACACTCTGTTTCACTTCAGCTATTTATGTGTTGTAAGGTCGCTCTTCTCTGCAGCTGGCTGATGGACCAACAGCACAAGCAAGAGTGGCACCACAAACAGGTTGTATCACATGTTTTTGACACTGCCCCTATTGACAACAAACACTCTGCAGTAATGCCAGAGGACTGCCTGCGCCTACGCGCAAAAGAGGCATGACAGGTTCAGTTTACAATGTTAAAAAGAGTTGCGCCATGGCAGCGACATAAGTGACGTTTTGCTCCGTAATTGTTTACAATTTGGAAAATGAAGTTTGGTGAATTAACAATCAACTGTGCGGGTTTTTTTTGTTATTTTTTTGTTTTTTGGTGTGTAGCAGTAGAAGCATTCAAAACTATCTTTGAAAAAATGGAGAAGTCAAAGGCAAATTTTGAAGCCTTCACACTCCTGTCACATTATTCTGTTGTACAGTATCACATACCTTATCATGATTAAAAAAAGAAAAAACATAACGAGGATCGTGAAAGAAAGTGAGAACCAGGATCTTGCAATTATAACTTTAAAGGTCGGTGTCCTTCATAGGAATTTAATTCCGCAAGTGGCAATGAATACCTGTACCTGTGAAATGAAATTATTTGCTCATGATTACGTTTCATCTTGTACGCTCTTCAGTACCTCTGATGCATCAGGGCATTTCATTGCTACTTTACTCCTAATATGGCATTCATGTTCTTTTTGTGAATAAAGTTCTGCTAATTTATTTATCCTTTATTTTTATTAGCTTTCCGGAGAAGCCGGAGAGTCTAACGCTGGGTGTCAGTTTTACACCGACTCCACTCCTGAGAGTAGAATGTCGGTGTATATGTGAGAAATCTTTCGTCAGTCTTTATTGTATCCTCCCCCCCCCCTAGCTATATGTTAAAACATTTCTCAGCATATGTTAACAAGTTCTTTCTCGAAATAAATGTATGTATTCGGCAAAACAAAATCAAGGCTCGTGCTTTGTAATATTATATGTAATTAAATATTAGGATATCTCCAAAAGTTGATTCTGTTCATCTGGACGTAGCGTTTTGTGGGAGAAACGTTTCGTCACTCATCCAAGTGACTTCTTCAGTCTCAGCTGACTGCAGGTTTCCCCAATCTTATAAACAGTACATTTGCATAACGACTGAAACCAGCCCACTGAAGGAACAATGGGCTGGGAGGTCAGCTGGACGTTTGTCAAAGCTGGAAAGGCATCTAAAGAAAGCTCCAGCCGATCCAGGAGAGAAGGACAACCGCTGCCCAAGCGAAAACCTGTAGTGATCCCATATGTGTCAGGAGTATCGGAGCAGTTGAGACGCATTTTTTCAAAACACCGGGTCTCTGTGGCTTTTAAACCCCAAAACACGCTGCGCCAAAAATTGGTCCACCCCAAGGATCGGGTCCCCCGACACAAACAGAGTAACATAGTGTATGCTGTTAAGTGCCAGGAGGATTGCCAGGATTTATACATCGGGGAAACCAAACAACCTCTGGCGAAGCGGATGGCACAACACAGAAGAGCTA
>VUQG01004231.1:25418-91654 GCA_015106755.1 Etia nguti
TATTAGTAATGTCTTATGGTTAGTATAAGCTGCTCCTGGAAAAAATCTTGTTGACAAATTATATTCTCTGGGTGTTAACTTCACCACAATTATATAAACTGAAATCATTGGGGATTTGCTTTCTCTACTCAGTGCTTATGGGTGGACTGTCACTGCAGCACAGAGATGACTTGATCGTTATCACCAGTAGTCTAGGTAGAGTGCTCAGAGGAGGGGGTTAATGCTCAGCGGGTTAAGGCGTTACTTGGAGACGTGGAACACTCTGTCGTCCTCTGAGACAACAAAGTGTGCATGGGCTCGGTCCGACAGGGGAAGACAACAGCTACTGCTACTTGGCTTGTAAGAGAAATGTTCCCTAGAGAGAGCTACTCTCTCTGTTTGTGCCAGATCTGTTTAGTGTTGTCTTTTTAAATGCACATTCAAATAGAAAGCACTGGCAGTTAGGACTGTCTGTCAGGTAGTGTTCAGGGTGTGGGTTTCCACTGGGACTCATCTACCCAAGTTAATGCTGCTGAGATTTAGTTGCCCCTGGATACACCCCTGCCTGTCTCTGCATACGTGTGTTGTGAAGCTTCTTTAGTAGTGCTTCAGAGCACCCAGGGGAGAAAGCTTATTGTCTGCGTTCAGCCTTTTGATGAGGCAAACAGTCCAAAGCTGGATGTGCTTTCTGTGTTAAAACTAATTCTAATTTAGTTGGGATAAATTGGACATGGTAAACAGTGCTGATAAGTGTAAGGATTGACAAATAATAGACATTTTTATGGTATTATGAAGGCATGAATTTGCCTATAAAGCCCATTAGAAACACTTGTTAAAGTGGTTACAAATAACTTCTGTGGTGTTTTAATGCAGTCTAAATTGTAATTAAGGACAGAGTGATCTGCTTCTGATTTGATTAAAAACAAAAATTCACATTCATTAACAGACAAAGAGGGACACATGAACTTCACCCGTTAGCAGAGCAGGGACTGTAAGTAGCACTATCCCACAGTATTAACAAGAGATCATAGGAGAAATCAGATTAGAAAAAGAGGCAAAATAACAACACAAATATTGCCTAATATGATCTCATGCATTTCATAAAACGGGTGACATTACATGAGGCTAAGCTCATAATGACCTTGCTTTTTATAGGCAGGTTGGGGTACAGTAATCTGATTTAGCATAATCTCTTACAATCTCTGATAAATGCTTACAGCATGTATCTCTCAGAGAGGGCAAATCCTATTGGTCCACTGTGAGGCATTACTGACATCTGCTGTCCACATACAAAGGGCCTGCACTTCACACTGTACGACATCCTGTGTAGTTTATCGAGTGAGAGCTTGACTTGACTGTAACAGAGCAACTGACCGATGTGAGTGCTGATTATTCATACTGCACTGAGCCTGTTTACCTGTGTCTCAACTAGCATTGATTTTGAAATCCCATGGATGCATACAGTAAGCGTTCATGTATATTTCACAAATGAATTTTGTGAAGTGTAAAGTGGAGAAAATGTTTACAGGGTTTTGTGCGATCTATCAGCTTAGCTGCAGGACAAACCAGGCACCTGCTATGGATTAGGTCTGAAATATACACAGCTTTTAATAATTAAACAATTGGGTAAGCAAAGCACAGCTAGTACACTAATATTGACACTAATATTATTACTTGTGTGCTAAGGCATGGCATTCACCCGCACAAGACACATATTGCTATTAAGATGGATAATTAGTTGGACAATTTCCCCCGAATAATGAATGAACAGTTAAAATAGTTGGCTACAAGTACTTGATAAACTGTTGGTGGATAAATGTTTAAAACTGACTTAAACATTGACAATTTAACTGCATGAAGATTTTATTGTCATAGAAGAGCTGGTGGGAGTTGGTGCTCTGCAGTAAATCAAACCTGTAATCTGATCGTCTGTGACTGACCAGCCATCCTGATAAAGGAGATGCAAAATGAGTTTACTTGCTCCTCCTCTTCCAGAAAATAGCACTGCAACATAACTGTCATTAAGTTAAAGTTGGTCTATGATTCAGGTTTTCTTCGGTCTACATTCTTTTTATCATGACATGTTTTAATTTTGCACCTCGAAATTTACAAAACCCATCATCTAATATTTTTATATTTGATAATCTGTTGCATATATAAATATCTGCACCCTTAGCAGCTATAACAGCTTCAATTCTTTTGGGAAGGCTTTCCACAAGGTTTATTGATACAAAAGGTGATCTGTGGGTTGAGGTCCGGACTCTGTGCAGGCTAGTCAAGTTCTTCCACACCAAACTCGCTCATCCATGTCTTCATGGACCTTGCTTTTGTGCACTGGTGCGCAGCCATGTTGGAACAGGAAGGGCCATCCCCAAACTGTTACCACAAAGTTGTGCAGTAACAGTAACAACAAATGTCTTGGTATGGTGATATAAGGCAGCTGATCAGTCATGGAATCACATTCTGTGTGTGCTGTTCTTGAGCTAATCTGAAGGCCACATGAAGTTTGGAGTAGTGACTGCCTGCAGAAAGGTGACGATCTCTGCACACTATGAGCCTCAGTATCCGCTGACCTTGCTACCATTCAATGGTTGAGGTTGTGTTGTTCTCAATCGCTTCCACGTTGTTATAATACCACTAACAGTTGATTCTGGAATATTTAGTATTGAGGAAATTTCATGACTGGATAGGATGCAGCACAGGCAGCATCCTTTTAGCGTCATGCTGGAGTTCACTGAGCTCCTGAGAGCGACCGATTCTTTCACCAATGTTTGTAGAAGCAGTCTGTATGCCTAGGTGCTTGATTTTATACACCTGTGACCGTGGAACACCTGAATTCAATGATTTGGATGACTGAGAGAACACTTTTGATCATATAGTGTATTTTTGGGTTGATGGCGCTCTATATACACCTGGCAAATAATAGCAATGCTACATTCACTTTTATTGGTACACCCATTGTTAAGCAGTTAACTCTTCAAGTACTGTTCATATGCCCAGTTCTTAGTATCATTTTCATCCTGTTTTATCATTTATATGTATTAATGTGTGCCCATTTAGATCCACTTTCCCTAATATTCTCCTTGTGTGACCTCAGCGTGAACTTGGCCTCCTTTCACTTCATGGGTGTATCACCAGCAGTGCTACTGAACATCTGCTGGCTTACATCTGCTGACACACCCTTTACCATGTCGGTTTTAACACAGCTGCTTACTTGGTGTTACATACACCCCCTGGTGGTGAACACAGATGTACACTCAGGTGCTGATGTACAGCAATAATGAATAGTTTAGATACAGTATATCTCTGCTACATTTTATGCTCTATTGCACTTTGTTTTCGATAGGTTTGCTTCCATGTTATATTAGGGAGAATTTCAGTTATAGCTTACTAGTGCAAAGCTACACAAGGCTGTGACATGTAATGTTTGGTACTCTACACAGGAAAATATACACATAGCAGAAAAAGCAAAAGCAAGTGGACAAAAATACTTTGCAGTTTTGTTCCTTTTTTGATTGTTAGCTTGTCTCTCAAAATTACTCATGAAATGTGAGTAAAAATTGTCCACCACATAAATATTATCTTACATATTCTGTTTATGAGAGATGCTTATTGAAGCATTACCTACACACTTGAATTCATTCTAAGGTTTTATGTATCAGGCAGGACAGAATACAAAAAAATAATCTGTTCCTTATCAGGGTCTAAAATTATTTTAAGTACAACTTCAGATGAACAACAACACAATAACACGAAGTTATAATTTTCTGTATGACTTTGTCAGTGTCTCACATCATTGTGGAGGAATTTTTGTGGAGGAACGTTGCTACAGTTCATTCAGATTTGTGGGCATTTATACGCACAGTTCTCCCACCTTCAGCCAGGCTTTAGCCGTCAGACAGATGGCCTCATATTTGACTCTACTGTAGAATACTTTGGTATAGACAGGAGTTCACGACTGAAAGGTGCCAAGGGCCACAAGTCTTGTGGTTTGTTCAGATGCAGTTTTGCAAAGCTAAGCTGTGCTGTCATGTTTTTTTCCCTTTTTTGGAGAGAAGAGGTTTTCTCCTGGTAATCCCTCCAAACAAGCCATACTGATTCGTTTTTTTCTAATTGTTTTGTCACAAACATTAACATTTAACATGCTAACTGAGGCCTGCGGAGTCTAAGATGGGACATACACTTTTTTAGGAAGATGGATAACTGTCTTGAATGTGGATAATCATTCTCACTGTAGAATTATGGATTTATTGCCTTTTCCACATTGACGGGCAGCAACAATTGTTTCTCTAATATCATTCCTTTCTTTCTTGCTTGGCAACATACACCTGAATGCTCCAGAGCAGCAAACTGCCAAGTCCTCTGTTTTTATAGAGGTGCTCATACCTGCTGATTATTCATCAGTTAATCAAATCCCAGCATTTTGCTGCTACCCCTCTTAATTCCTGTAAAAGTAGTAAGGTTGTACTTAGTCGTTCACACACTGCTTTTTCATTCGAGCTTCATTTTTGTTAAATAAATAATGACATGGTGTGTGATGTGTGAAGTACAATGTGTCATGTGCTGTTTGTATTTGCCTCATTTTAAGACCTACTAAGAAACAGATGACTATTATTATGCCCTAATATGTAAAACCTTGGACCGTGTACTTTTCTTTTTTATGTCTATATTTTATTATCGATGTTTGGAAGTTATATGAGATTTTTTACACAAAACTGGAGAACTGTGTTTTTATTTTCTAACATGACAACATTTGAAAGTGGAAATTGCAATAATCTAGTCAATACTGGTTCATGAAAGTCCTCTACATCCATTTCAAAACAAAATTAATGTTCGGACAAAACCTTTTAATGATCTCTTTATTTGTTAATGCTGGCTCTGCGCACACACAGAATATGATGTGTATTTGTGGTTAGTCAGAGTATGTGTGAGCAAAATTCCTGCTGGCCATTATCCAAGTCCTTTAGAGGTCAGTCGGCGGTCGTGGAGACCAAAGCCATCAGGGTGACTCTGTAAACATTCATCCCGTCGCCCTTTAAAGTGAGAGGCACGCACATCTGCACCACCTCATAAGGCTGAAACACACAGGTATACACATGTTCTCACACAGTATATACATACATGTATATACACGTTTTGTTTCACACAGGAAGATATTTTAAACCTAATTCTGCTGAAAGTCTTAAATAACAATGTTTTATCGTGCTGTGCAACAATATGCGCTTTTTCCCTCCACATTTTGAAACCTATTTTTCACAACCATGCTTTGAACTTTGATGCACTATTCAACTACCAACTACCATACAGTAATAAAAGTGAGCTTTTATTACTTTACTTTTTTTTTTTAGTGATCAGCAAAACTAAACACAAAAATCAGCACTTCGTTACTTTGTATCCAGTGTGGGGTGTCCATGTGATCGTGATGGTACGTTGCTGGCCTGAGTCCACATTGCCTTTGCTCGGCTCCACATTAAAGCCCTGCTGTTGCAGGGATGCCACATTATCCCAGTAAAATTCACCACCCTGGTAAAAACAGAGAAATGTCTCTTTAAACCATGATAGTGAATGCTGTGCTAATGTAAATTCAATCCCTGTTTTAAACAATGAAACCTGTGGCAGCAGTCGGTTTTGTTTCTGAGAGCTTCAGGATGCTTGAAAACCAACACATTACCTTCTTACTGGTTTGTGTGGAGCGAATACAGCCCACTTGCAGCTCCCTGACTGCAGGTGTGATGGCACCTGAGCTACACCTGGCCTTCAGGGTCACCAACAAAGGAATGGTGGGGCTCTCCGTCACCTCTGACTCTGCTAAAGAGAGACATTTTGGAGGCTTTAGCTCTTTAACTACAAGTCATGCATTTTCTTACATCTCTTTAATGATCACACAACCATCTGGGAGAATTAACTCACAAACCTTTCTGTCTTGAATCACCTCTGTGTGGTTAAAAAAAACTAAACAAAATTAAAGTTTTGGAGTGGCCCACTCATATCTGGACTTAAATCAGGTTGAGACGCTTTGGTATGAACTTAAATAGGCCGTTCATGCTGAAAAACCCTCCAATAAAAGTTCCTCCACAGCGATGTGAAAGATACATTATCAGTTGTCACAAACACTTGATTGCAGTTCTTGCTGCTAAAGGTGGCACAACCAATTAGGTTTAGGGGGCAGTTACGGCCAGGTAGGATTGGATAACATTTTTCATTAAAAAATTAAATCATCGTGTAAAAACTGTATTTTGTATTTACTCAGGTTATCTTTGACTGATGCTGAAATTGGTTTGATGATCTGTGACATTTAAGTGTGACAAATATCCAAAAAGCTAAGAAACTGCAAGTTCACACACTTTTGGCACACACTGTATTTCTGCTGCACAGAAAGATGACAAAATTTAAATGACAAAACCTCTTGCACACTTTAAAAAGTAAACAAAAAAAGTATTTTATTTTTTATTATTATTTAAAAGCACAGCTGGAAACGATGAAATTGTATAAATTACACCATGGTAAATTGCCACTTTCTTATTCAAGACATTTAGAATATGCACATTTCAACAACTCAATTTTTGCTCAGTGTCAGTGAGAGCAGTCGGAGCAGCATTTGAATGCACCAACACCTCTTGGATTCAGTACAGTTTACTATAACCTCACTGAGGAGGTGTGACTATTTCACACGTGGATTCGGTGGTAAAATATGATCTGACTGGCGGTGACAAGCGCACGGGCTGTCAGCAAGCTATGATTAGCATAAATTACTTCATCACATACACTGGCCTTGCTCACGTAAATCATGGAAAGTGTCTGCAATATATTAGTCATCTTTACAGTGTCAGTGTAAGATTTTCCCAGTAATCAAGAGAATATTGGAAAGAATACAGTGAAATTGAATCGATGTATTTTAAACCAACTGTTTGCATGCCACCTGTGAGCTGAGGTTCACTGGTTATGACTGAGGGGAGGAGGGATTCAACGGGCACTATCAGCGGGTCTCCGCCACACAGATGCATGCTATGTGAAGAGGCTGCACCCTTCAGCTCCATCACACACACTTTACTCTGGGAGACAGAAATGGCACAGGGTTAAGGTTGTTATAACATCAAGACCAAAGTACAGAGAGGACGTCCAAGCTGCAGTAAGGACATGTAAAACCTTGGCCATGCGATCAGTTTTTATAAGCAGTGATTAAGGACAAGGACAGGTTGAGAGCACGCATGCATTCACAGCTGAAAGTGCGTGTAAATCTGTACACTCTGACCTTATTCATGAGCTCTACTGTGAGTTTGTCAGAGTAGTTGACAGATGGGTGGTCAGGCCGAAAGGTGACCGTGAATTCTTGGCTCTGCCCTGGAGGAATGCTGCCCTCTACTGGCACCACACTGAACACACTCAACCCACTGTAGTTCTGAGTCCCTGCACAAGTCAGAAAACACCTTCCTTGGTCAGTATGAAAGAACTGAACTGTTGGAGCACATTACTCTCCTGGTTTTTTTTTATGGAAATATTCTGATATTTACAGCATTATTCCAGTTTCATATGTGTTTGTCTGTCAGTGGTATTATGCAAAAACTGCTAGGGTTAATTTATGAAACTGTAGAAATCTAATCTATTGGGCTATTTGGTGCACACTTCTGCTCTCTTATACAATACTTCTAGTAGGTAATACTGCATTAAAGTTCAGGTCAAGTTTAGTAGTATGTGTAGTCAAATAAATTAATGTCTACATGAGCAGTAAAATACGGACAGAGTGTTAAAAATACAAGCTGCAATCTGTTTTCACTTCTGCAGCTCCAAAAAAATCTTACCCACAGCAGGGTGGACATGAGAGTTTGCATATCTGTCTAGCAGAAAGGCCACCCGGTCAGCTCCACCCTGAGGTCTGAATGGAGAGAGACTAGCGAGCATCACCCTGAAGCCCACTGCCACTGCTGAGCTGTTCTGCAACTGCAGGGAGAATGAGATTTAATGCCAGTGACCGAGGCGGTTTTTCCCTCATTACTCTGTCGGTCTAAAAATATCTTGCATGGTGCTGCCTTTGTTATTCTTAATGGTGACGTGATGATGAAAATAAAATAGTCCAACAAATATGGGAACAATCTGAGAGTGAGCGAATTGCAATAAAGGGATGGGAGACCAGGAGAAAAAGGAGGCAGAGGAGGGTTAAGGAGAGATTTATATGAAACGACCCATTTGAAAGAGAAATAAAAAACAACCAACACATCTTTAGCTGAGTGTTTTTATATGTCGATGAGTTATACTAAGCCATTCACGACTCTAACCATAAAACCTGTGAGTCTCCTGACTATGGTTAACACATGAAAATCACCCCCTTTTACCATTTTTACTCATTCCACTTAGTGTTTACATGAATCATAAAATATGTTTGAGTTAATGTACTTAAGTAAATTACATAAAAGTTAACCGAGTTTTTTCATTCCACTGAGAAATTAGTATTCAAAAGTAACTAGCAACAGTTTTTTGGTTGGGTTTATTTTTTGGTTTTTGTTCATATTAACCTTCACACACCTTCACGACTTGTGAGGCACTCTCCTTCTCCAGCACATAGCCAAAGTCAAGAACACCTCCAGTGTGGGAGGAGGTGACAGCAGGGACTATTCCTTCCCCGAGCAGAGTCATTTCCAGGGTCATTTTCTGGCACCGCACCTCCAGCATGTCACAGTACTAGAACAGTACAGGTTAGATGAGTGTGTTCATCATTATATTAGATTAATTTTACATAAACAGGTACAAAGAAGACTCAGTGTATTAATATAGATGGTCGGCTAGTCACTCGTAACAAAAAACAAAACAAAATTATAATATTTACACAGTTAACCCACCTTTTTTTCCAAAGTTGGACCGAAGGCCAGAATCAGAGTGTGTTTTTCTCCAGGTCTTATGGATCTGAGAGCATTGAGCAGGGAAAAGGAACCATACACGTCCAACACCGATGAGCTCAGCTTAGAAAGGGTTAAAGAAAAGCTACGGTGAATATTATAGTAGTAGAAGAAGTGCATTGATTTTGTTTTTGTAATCTTTGATTTGTGGACGTGAAAGTAAACCATGTAAACAGATGCCATTCATAAGGTATGAACTGGATTAAATGTCCAGGTACATTTGAGATGATGGATTAATGTCAGGTTTCACTGTAACGTAGAGTGTTTGTGTTGAAGTATTGACATAAAAACAGTGGATGTGTCTCTATCAGTTCAAAGATGATCCATGTGAACAAATATCATCTTTTTCTTCAACTTGTTGTTGTTCACATGTCATCCCTGATAGGATTTTTCCAGATTTTTGCAATTTCTTTTTTTTTTTTTTTTAGCATGAGCTTTTTAGGATTACTTGAAAGCAGAAAGCAGAGACAAACAGAAATTATGGTGAAACCAAGACAGGAAATGATGTGAAACAAACGCCCCAAAGCCAGACTTGAACTATAGATGTTGAGATTAATAGTTAGCATCTTTAACCCCAGAGACACACCAACAGCCTGCTTCCATCCTAATGCAATGATGGTGAACAAAATTTCATTCATGATGCTGCTGGCAAATGTCACAGTGCGCACTATAAATAGTTTTCTCTCAGTCACAGTAAATAAACCTTGTAATCAGTGCGATACCATGGTGTGTGAGGGTTTGAGAGATGGGCCATTAAATGCATCTTTCTCCAGATTTTGATATCACAAATCACCACCTGTCTGTGATGATAAATTCTTCTGGAGATAACCAAGGAAATGTGCTTTATTTGTCTAATTTGGGTGACCTGACTCTTTCATGCACACAGTTATTTAGTTCTGAAAATTCAAAATGGAACTTCAACACCAAATATCTGAATTCTGCTGTGTATAAGGCGACACAGTGTGCACATAATACACATTACTGAAAAATCCTTTGCACAGATAAATTCAGAAAAGGGAAAAAAAACCCACATACATATGACATATGTATCATGAATATCATGAGTATCACAAATGTTTAAAACTTTCAGCAAGGTAATCAATAGTTTTTGAAAAAAATTTAAAAGGATACATCCAAAGATTCCTGTGAAATGTTCTGAACTGTAAACCTTTTAATCACTCTTTCTCCTACAAATGGAAGACACAAATACAACAAGGTAGATAAGAATAAAAGTCCAGCATGAATTAAGCATTTTTAATGTAACTATACATATTTTGTAAATGACTCACCCACTGTCACCCGATGGAAGTCTATGATATTGCAGCCATTGTTGGATATCACCACTAGAGGGGGTTGTACAGTAGGACACTGAAGCTTCAAGTAGAGCGTATTGAAGGGACTGAGGAGGTAAAGGACATGACAGCCATATGAAAATGAAATGGCTCTGACGCCCTGCTTTACTTTCTTTGAGGCAGGGCAATAAGCAAAGATTTGGCAGCTGATGAATACAGGTCCATATATGTTGTTTTTTTAATTAAGGTGAAGTTTAAACGACTTAAGAGATTTAGAAGTGTAATATGATCTTCACCATAGAAGATGAATGCCTTCTTGTAATATAATTATTCTAGCACTAAACCAATCTAGAAAACTGAGATGAGCCATGAGCAAACTTTTTTTGATTGGGGTATTAACTTTTTTCAAACGCACCCTTTTTGAACTATTTCTGAGATTTATACCAGAGAGATCTTCTATTTCCTGGCCATACATGCTCCCTTAATAGACTATTAAAACTCTAAAGGCGTTTAGTTACTCACACTTAATTGTAAAAAGAAAAGTGATAAATGCTCCACAGCTCAACAAGACTTTTTGTCAGGTTTTGTGCTTGAAGGGGGACACTGTCAAATAAAATTTGTTTTTATATTCAACTTATCAAAAACTCCACATGAAAACACAGTTATCTCAAAGTAATGTCACCTTCACAGAAAACGGAAGAAACAGAGGTAAACTGGGAACCTAACTGTGGTTATGGTTGTTTTTTTTTAAGCAGTCAGGTGGGGGGAGCAGAAACAAACCCCCCACAACACAAAAAATAAGTGACAGCAAATTTGACAAATATTTAATCAGCGACTCTATGAAACAAGGACTGCAAAAGGTTCATATTTTTGAATATATTACAGAGTATAACATGTATTTTCCTTTCTATCAATGATTAAAAACTAGTGCTGTGTGATTATACAAACTAAGGTATCAATCTAATACCAAGTAAATACAGATACCGATACGTTTAACCTATAAAGGCAAATTATATAGTGGAGACCAGTGTGTGATGATTTATGAGATCAATCATCATCAGTCTGCAAATTCTGAACATTTTTTAATGACCACTATATAATTTTTACTTTTCACAATAAATGGTTATTACCAAAAAACACAACCTTAAACATTTTCATGTATTTTTAAACTAGGCTTTTGAAGAGGTGGCATGTTATTTAATTAGAAAAAAACAGCACATAACACATTTCAGTGGGCTACATACTGAACTTACAGAATAAAAACCAAGAATCGATCCTATTGCGCTAGTGTCACTCTGATATCAATATTTGGATGGATCTGCCCACCTCTACATGACAAAAACCTAACATGACAGGGCCTACAGTGTGCTGTACACGTCTATATGGAAGCTGATTATTGACCTCCATGCCGGCTGGACCAGTTTGTCGTCCTCTGGAGGGTCTTCATCTGACACAAAGCAGGGAATGGCGTACTCTCTATAACGTTCCCTGAAGGAGTATAGCAGAGAGGTCTTGGCCTCCTCATACCAACTCGACCTTAAAAGGAAAAGAGTAACAATTAAACATATAAAAAAAACCTCCTTGTCGCTAGCACAAAGAAATCCTTCATCAAACCTTTCCAGCTACCTCTAAGATCATTCTACTGTTTAAAAGTCTAAGCTACTCCCCAATTTTTAAAATTTTGCCAGGAAAATGGGAAATATGCAGTGATTAACATGGAAGCTTACATGTAAATACAGTAAATAAAGCAACATTTTTTGTACAATTCCAACAAACCTCAAAGTCAATACTTGGTATGCCCTCCTTTATTCTTGAACACAGCCTGAACTCTCTTAGGCAACCTTGTAGTTTATTTAAGTATCTTCAGGAATAGTTCTCCAGGCCTGAAGGAGATTCAAAGCTTTTCTTTGGATGTTGCCTGCTTTTTTTTCTGTTCTCTGTCAAGATCATTTCACACTGCTTTGGTCCGGGCTCTGGGGAGACCAATCCATGACTGATAATGTTATATTGTGTTTTTTCCTATCTGTGTATGCTTTTACTGCATTGGCAGTGTGTTTTTGACAAGAGCTCATACATCACAGAGTAAAATGCAGCCCCAAACCATGACGGAGCCTCCACCGTGTTTTACAGATGGCTGTAGACATTCACTGTTGTACTGCTCTCCTGTTGTCCTTCATATATACTGATGAATAATTGAACCAAAAATGTAAAATTTGGATTCATCACTCCATATGATCTGTTGCCCCTGATTCTCAGTGCAGTTCTTGTGTAACTTGGCATACCTCAACCTATTCTCCCTGTTTCCCTCCCTTAGGAATGACATCTTGACAGCTGCCCTTCCACTGAGACCATTTCTGATGAGGTTTTGGTGAACAGTAGACGAATCAGCCAAAGGGCTAGATGCATCTCTCAAGTCCTGTGTCAGGTCTTTGATGGATTTTTCTCCCTATTTCTTAAGGACATGACTTACAGATGTTTCCTTTACCTTCTTTCAGGTAGGTGTTGATCTGCTTTAGACAGTTTTTTTCCTCCAGTTGTCCAATTTCCTCAAATTCTTTAAGTATGCAACACAAATGAAGTAGAGATATGCAGATTTTTTGGACCAGGTTGGTGCCAGAACACACTTTTATGTCTGTCAAACTGTGTTATCTTTTGCTTTTTTTTTTACAGCTTCAGCAACAGAAACGGGAAAAAATTATGTGTTTTAGTAACAAAGTGCCTAAAGATACAATTTAAAACTAGTCCTTTGTGTAGACACAACAATGGTTGGTCCGTTGAGTCCAGTGCCTTTTTTATCCTCGAATGATTCATAAGTCAGTGTTAAGTGGCTTAACAAACACAAATGCATTCTTTTGGACTGGACAGAAAATGAGTGAAAAACCAACCCATGTCTGAAGACAATCTTTGAAAGACCTTCATAAAGCCTGGAGAACTATGGCTCAAGTCCACTTTAAAGAATTACAAGAAATCCTGGCTCCTTGTAAGGAAATGATGTGTGGTTCAAGAATTTTGTAAATTACTGTATTTTGTGATCACTGCGAATGAAAAGAAACGGGAATGCTGCTGGAATCAATTAGTCACTGGAATAAGAAGAAAAAAGAAAAAAACAAAACAAAAAAAAGAAAAGCTTTGTAAGCAGTTGATATTCCAGTGTTGTTGGATCTCAGAAGGTATTCATTAGATCTAGCCCTTGGAAAGGAAGTGCAATTAGACAAGCATTTTTCAAATAAAAAAAGTCCTTCTTTATTTGCAGTCCAGCAAACTGGATCCGTTTGATTAGATTAAGTAAATAATCTGTAGAAACCTACCCTGGTACTATGTTGCCAGGATCTGGTGATTCACTTTGTTTTCCTGTCTCTGCTTCATTGGACACCTTGCTGTTTTTTGGATTCACAGACGCCTTTTTCCCCTTACTAGGTTCCAGTGGGATCTCCGGTTTTGCCTTACAATGCACATGAACATAAGTGATGGGTTCAAACAAAGGTAGGCGACTGAAGGGACTACATCTTGTAAAAAATAAATGTTCTGTATGATTATGAAAGTAAACAAAACCATTTAGTCACTTAAGATGTGTTCACATTTAAAAACCCTGGCACTAGCGGACAGTGGCTGGAGTGGGAAGGTGGGTGTGAAGCTGTACCTCCTGTTCAGCGAGTCTGTTTCCCTCCAGCTCACTCTCATAGAGCAACTTGGCTCGATGAAGACGACGCAGTGCCTCTTCTTTGATCTCCTGCTCCAACAGTCTGGGTTTGAACGTTACCTGGACAAGACATCTCTGGGGGATAGGAGAGACGGTAATATGTCTGAAATTGCTCAGATTTAGAGGATAACACAGGATATTTCTGTGTGTTTCTTTCACATTACAGTGTTCCTACACCATATCACTTTTTAACTTCAGACCTCTGCTTCATAAAAAGGTTGAAATTAGCTTTCAGTAGTGCCCTGTTTTGGGGTTACTGGTTTGTAAAAATTCAAGCGGACTGAGGTTGACGATCCTGCTTTTTCCTATTTCAAACTATCTACTGGATATATTACCCTGGATCTCTGTGCCTTCTAGCACTTGTTAAGTTGTCACTGTAAATATATTATTCTTAATATCTTGCTTGGAAAAGAAAGCTTAAATAAAAAAAATACTGGAGTCTGGAGGTAAGTGGTCATCTGGAAAATAAGACTTAAAATTAGACTGTCAGAACCAATAGAAGTGATTTTCATTGAGCTTTTTTTCCCCATTTATATCTATAAATAGTGCTTGTTCACTTCCATCAGGTGTCCAGCAGAGAGCATCATTACACTTACAAAGTCCTCTGAGCACAGATGGTTTGGTTCCTTAGCTCTGTGCTTATTAAGATCATTTTCAACCAAGATTTAGTAAGTAAAAACTAAGCGCTTTCTCTAATGTTTAATTTTATTTACAGAAACAAAACAGAGGTCACACTGTTTTGTCCATTCAGGTTTATAAATGCATTCAGGAGATTAATCTGTTTTGGGGGCTAACGTGAGATTTTGGTGTGCAAAATATAACCCCCCCCCAGCAAAGGAAAGAAAAATGAAGAACAGTCTAAATGGATGATGTGTACTCTTAAGGAAAAAACAAACAAACAGATGGCCCACATTGTATTATTTTACAGATATTACAACTTGAAATTATTCAGTTAATAATTAGTTTCAGCAAACTCTTGAATAAGCTACTAAGTAGATTTAAAAAGACTGTCTGACTGTTATAAATCTGAAGTCTTCTTCACACTAGCAACCTTCTATGTATAAAACTGGTGGTGTGGCCCTTTAAAATAAGTGTAAACTTAATAAGACGTGTAATACCACACCTCTCCAGGAAGAAGGCGTCCTGCAGACGGACTGATGCCGATGTCCGAGTCCTCTGGCAGGGCGAAGGAGAACAAACGGGGCATTACAGGCGCCTTGACCCCTGGAGAGACTGGTTGTCTATTTTGATCACGGCCCGTTTGACGGTTGCTCAGGAACAGCATGGCAGTGGACTGGTCACCTACTGCTGTGGCTCCAAACTGAACCAGAAAATGGGAGAGCTCCAGTGGTGGGTGGACACCCACTGCTCGGCAAGATAGCAGAAAATCTCTGATGACAAAATGAATGGTTTTGCTATGGATCAGTAGGTATTGGGTTTAATTGAATAAACAGGATCACAACATTCAGTAATGGCACTGATTAAAATGTCCTATCAACAGATAAGTACAAAAGACTGAATGTATAAGCAGACACAATGATGCCATAAAGACTAAATGTCCTTCATTTACACACACTGTAGGATTTAAAACTAACCTGTTAATTCCAGACTTGCAGCTGAGCTGAAAGCGGTACTCTTTGGCGGTTTGGGCACTAAAAATCAGATCAACCTCCAGGGTTTCTTGTGGGAGCAGAGTACCAAATCCATCATTGGGCTGAACCTCAATAAACTTGATTTAGAGAAAAAACAAAAGCTTTAAAGTTATAACTCGGGATGTTTTCATGAATTCTAACTTAGACTCTGATGCTGGTTATGGTTGCTGTAACCATTTAATGCATTTACATTAAGTAATTATCCCTCTGTCTGTTGTAGCTTTTATTGGTGGTGGCAGAATCTGCCAATCCAAACACAGGATGCACATTGTCTACTTAAGCACGGGGGATTACGAGGAAACAATGTAGGATAACAGCCTCTCTGTTTACTGTTCACTCGCTTTACACTATAAGAGCTATATAAAGTTACTGTTTATGCAAACATAACAAATTTTAATAATATGAGGAACCCTGTGGAATGGAACAAACAGTGAAAGTGGAATGTGGACTGAATATGATTCTTCCATAAACATAACATTATTTACAAAGACACCAATACTTGTATCTGGATCCATACAACTCTACCTCACTAACACATTAACACTTAATAGAGGACAAGGTTTTCACATCATTCATGCAGTACCTCAGGCCCACCAAAGAAGCCAAAGTCTTGGGGTAAGAGGGACAGATTGGTAAGGCGAACGCTGCTCTTGACTGACTGGTAAATGGAACAGTAGCCAAAGTCCACCTCGCTGTGGTCAAACTGCAGGTCTGAGGAGGTCACAATGGCGTGGACCGTGAAATGGGCAGGCTGCACCTGCACAAACATGAAGCAACTTTACGCACGATTGCCCAGTTTTTTTGTTCTCGAGTCAAACATCTTTACAAACGTCAGTGAAGGGAAATATGTTTTTCTTTTTTTAAGTACAACATGCACTTTTTTAAAATTCCACATTATACATTTTTATATTCTGAGTCAAAAACACGGGCGTATTACAGACTGATGTTGCTTTAATTTACAAAGACTTCTCAAGTCTGTGAATTAACAGACAGATGCAGTTGAATTATCTGAAGAATCAAATTCATGTTTAACATTAGTCATGGCTAAAATCGAGCAATTTTTGTGTATGCGGTCATCTTTCATCACCCAGCACTGATAGAAATGCGTCTGTTTGTGTGTGTGTTTGTGCGTGCAATCCAAAACAGGGCTGTGGCTCAGAGTCAGCTTTACAAAGCACCAACTTAAGTGCATTTTTTACAATTAGTTAGTCCTAGTCTATGATTTTTGAGGTATGGTCATGTCTTTATTTCTCTTTCATTGAACAGCTGAGCTCTGTAGCTTTTACGGCAAATATTTCTCAGGCAGGAGTAAAACAGAACATTTGTTCGAAACTATTTTAGGCAGAGGATTAATACACATTTCATGCTCCAATGAGTATTCATGGAGGCAGGGTGATGTGTTTGAGATCCACTCAAAATAAAATTTGGTGTCACGTTTTTGTTAACAAATCAACGTGTACAAGTTTGGAGCTCCTCGATGCAGAAGACTAAGTTTTTGAGCTTGTTTGGTTTGTAGACAGCGACATTGTCATCAGCCTTATTCTCTGACAGCATTTAAGTTCACTTCATGTGAATTGTACTAGACAAGAGGCAATTTTGTTAAATTTTGTCAGGTTTTGTGAATTTTTTCCCCAGCAGTATAAAGCAGATGAGCTTGTTTACTGCACCATTGATTTCCAGGCTGCTGTGATGTCTGGTGACCAGTTGGTCTATGTATGAATGTGTGTGTGTTTTCATGGTGCAATGCCAGGAGCTCAGGACTAGGGGCTGGGGGCAACAGCTTTGGTGCATCACAGGAACATCCTGGCCCGCTCTTTGGCTTCTCGTCAGAGCTACACCCCTTCCACGCCCCATCCCCCAGCCCTCTCCTCTCCACGTCCCAGTAAAGTCAGTGAATAGTGGCTGGCTGGGGAGGTAGAGGAAGGTGACAATTTGGCAAGAAGACTGTCCAGATTTAGATTTACTGAAAAAAAAAAAGCTGGCAAAAGCACAGCACGAATTTCTAAGCAGCTGGTCTGTGTTTTTAATAAACACTGTCTCTGATGATTTGAAGGAATTCAGCTGCAGTATCGTTTCCTCTTGAGAGGAATGGTCCAGAATTTCCACTTATATCCTTGTAAATAGTTGCTGCGTTATTGTGAATATATAATGCTAAATTTATGCATTAATGTCTTAGTACAATCCCCGAAAGAGTGACAAAACACAGGCCAAGAGATCCAGTCAAATACCAGACACAGGAAAGCCAGATTAGTGATTTTAAAATCAGCATCACAGACAACTGAGTCTCACTTATGTATCACGCTAAGTTACAAAAGCAAGCAATAGACAAGATCCTGGCATCTTGTCTGTAGCGAGCATCACTGTGGCTCATGAATATCTTAGTACAGGGGTCTCAAACTCGCGGCCCGGGGGCCACTTGCAGCCCACGTCACCCCTACATGCGGCCCGTATATTGACGTAAAGAAATCTAATGCAATTTGACCCTTGAAGTTATTTTTGTTAGGGTGGATTTGCTTGTTGTTGAGTGCAATATTAAAATAAGTTCTTTAAAAGGAAAAACTTATTTAACATGAAGGCAATATGAGCAGAGAGTAGACACATGTTGAGGGATTGGCTGTGTTAGCGTTTTTATTTTGTTAAATATGAACAAACTTATAGCAGAAGTACTGCCACATGTCTGGCCAGAGAGAGAGTATCAATGTGTTTCTTTGGTAGATCAATGAGAGGCTTCAGTTAAGAGTGAGAAAAAAAAATTGCGTTCACGTTTGCAGTTTTGTCTTGTTATACAATATTTGAAATTAAAAAACAAACAAACAACACCTTATATCTTCGGAAATATTTGTGGGTGTTTTCTTGTTTGTTTTGTACTACTTGGTCACTAAATTGGCCCTCCAATGGGATGATAGTGCCAGCAGTGGCCCACAGCTCTTTTAAGTTTGAGACCCCTGTCTTAGTATGTAGAATCATGTACCAAACCAACTATATTTCCCAGAAACATCATTTATTTATTCAAACATGCTGCCAGAGCAGAACCTGAAGCAGGAATGTCAAACTCATTTTACATTGTGGGCCACATACAGCCTACTTTGGTCTTAAGTGGGTCGGACCAGTGAAACTCCACTTTCTGTAAGTGGAAAGATGTTTAACTACGTGTTTAATCAGTGAGATATTTAATATAAGAAAAAGAAGTGTAATTTCAACAGCATGTCTCAGTTTTTGTAGATGATGTAGTCAATAAAAGAAATCTGTCAGCATGACACTTTGGACTTAAATTGTAAGAAATAAATGTTTCAAATGACAGAAAAAGCACTGGCATGTTGTTGCCCTGACTAAGTTAATTAACAGAAAACTTTCTTTTTTATTTTAATATGAAATCACTGTAAATATATAAAGAAATTTCTCTGTTAGATAGTGAAAAAAGTTTTCTGTCATTTGCTTATTTAACTGTCACTTAATAACAATGTTTTTGTATGAATGACCATATGGGAGGTCTCCCCTCCTTCACATTTCCCAAAGCAATGCAATGGGCTGGATTGGATTCTTTCCTGGGCCAGTTCTAGCTGCCGAGCCTTATGTTTGACACCCCCGACCTAAAGCATCAGATTACTTCTCTTGGGGGCCTACATAAACATGTGTACTGCTCTATATGTATGTGATGAAATCAAGAAAGATGACAACTGCTTTTGCTGTTGGGCAAGAGGTTGTAAGGTAGTCAAATTTTGCACACAACAGGTACTCCATGATAAAAGAAGGGAATAATAAATACATCTGAACCCTATTTTACCATTTCTATGCTACTGCAGACCGTTTCAGCAATACTATATGGGATAACCTTTATGCTTTGCTTATTAGTGTCCATGGAATAACTGGGCCTTGGGGGCGGGAGATAATTTTAGCTTGTTACAAGCAAAATAGGTTACAACCTTCACTAGCTGCGCTTCTGTTTAGGACAAAGTAGGACACTAGCACTGCACTACACGGTTCAAGCCCACTGCTTTCAGGATCACAACGCTTTTATCTGCAGTATACGTGTATAGTGTTACATGACACAAACCTGGCCTGCTACTTGCACTGTCATTGGAACCTCCAGGACTCCTGTGTCACTGTCAAAAAACTTCTTTGCATCTTTGGACAGGGAGCGTCTGTGAGAAAGCAAAAAGGAAGGCGTGAGGAAGTCACCATTTGTCATGAAAACAGCTTCATCTTCATGTTCACGAGCAGAAAAGAGCAAAGACATCAACTAGAGGCTGAAAAAAAACACGTAATTGCAACAGTGATTTTGATACGTTTTTATTTGTTTTGTTAAAATACGAAAAATGCCATCTGTCGAAAGCCACAAGCCAGTGAAGAAAGAAAGAGAAAGATTCAGACCCTGAAGACCCATTACTTTACTTTAACCCACGACTGTAGGATCGGCATGCCGGGGAAAGCAGGAGAGAGATGCAGAGCGCGCCTCCACACTACTGTAGGTTGTAGCCATGGTGATGGGAGACGTAAGTATGATTCAAAGAGGACCAGTAGTCATGCACAGGCTTATGTAAAACTCCAGTCCCTCAATATCCCTCAGTGTCAAGAGCTGCTCTTGTGCTAGCACCAGTAAAAAAAAACGGCATATATGCACGTATGCAGAATTCATTAGCATGTAAAGAAAAAAAAAAGTGGTCAAATGTCAAATGCTGTTTGTGTCTTAGATCCACCCACCACCTCCTCTCTCCTTCTCCTAAGATCCTTCATTTTTCTTCTCTGCTATTTCTCGCTTTCCCTCTTTTTCTCTCCTTTCAGCTGCCTCCCTCTGTCTTTTCCTCTTTCCACTCTTAATGCCGGTTGAAGGCTTGAGAGCTAATGCTGTAAATGTCATTGGTTTTAAGGCTCTCCAGATGCTAGTGTGTCTTTTCAAAGCGCTACAACCACGTCTCGCCTTCAGCAAATCTGTCAGATTCAAGTTCGAGGAAAGGTTTGTATTTTGTATGTCCCAGAAACTGCTCTACTACAACCCCGTTCATGACTCAAAACCCACAAAGGTCACCTCCTCACCCGTCAAAATTAAATCTCTGCAATTACAAAGTCTTTTTTTCCCTGCATAGGTTGACCAATGAGCGCAGAGGGAGTATTTAAGGAAGCACTCTTGTTCTGCCTGCTAATAGAATCGCTGCTGGAGAGTCACTCTTGAATTAGCTTGGCAGGGCAGAGTGGAAAAGCCTGGTGGGGCGTCGCCAGGCCCATATGCTCGGGAGAATTTTGTCGATGGATAGGCTTTCAGATTTGTCAGTGTCCTAAACAGATTTACTTGTGTGCTCTTCCTCTCTGCAGCCAGATTATCCACAGTCCAAAAGTAATTCTCCTCTATAGCCTTCAGAGATTAGTAGATGCAGTAAAACTTAAATGGTTGTTCTAACTACCGAGCCACAATGCAAATAACCAGAGTATTTCAAGTGAAACTACTGAAATAACCTGTTCAATCCAGCAGGTGGTATTTCTAATGACCAGCTTTAATCTATAACAGTGAGGAGGAAAAACCTCCGCTGTGTTTTTTCAGGGGACTTTATGAGCTTACAGCACAGCGCTTCCTTTTGCCTACTGTGAGTAAAAATAATGTATTCACATAGAAAATATATACATTCCTCTTCAGTCTGGACTCATATTTAGACTTCTCTTCACCATTAAAAAAAGTGATTATGAAAGGGATTACAGAACAGATTAAGAGGCTTAAGGATTTTTCACTGTGCAAAAATGGGCGGACGAGAATTACAGTAAATGACCATTAAGTAAAATAAATAATGATGGGAATAAAATAAGTTACGGAAGTTATTTTGTTTGCTTGTTATCTTGAAACCCACTGCAGCGTGAAAGTTTTTGATGAGAGTCGTGCGCTAGCAGTTAAAGTGCTGGCAGAACCATTCAGTGTAATCTCCAGTAATTCATCCTTGTAATCTCCCTTTTATCAGCTGGAACTGCCAGGGTTGGACCCATTGCCATTGCCTGCTCTTCAGAGATTACACCTAAAACTGAGTAGTCCTGTTCAAATGATCCCGTCATCAGCAAAAACAGGGAAACAAATTTCCATGAGTTAGATTGAAATTCTCCACAGGCACAACCTAAGAATGTGCTTTCCTTTTCTGTGGGACAGAGCTTAGAAGAAGCCAAATTTAAGGACCAAAAGAGCAGCGTATAACGATGCAGTGTGTAAGGTTTAAAGACAAATTCAGTAAATGTTACAATATAGTACAATACATAAATGACAGGGAAATTCTCAAATTCAAAGCAAATCGTGATTGTAGCTTTTGTGCTGGCAGTAAATGACAAAGTAAAAAGACTAAACAACCCTCTGCTGAACAGAAATGAGCTAACACGAACTGAATATCGGGCGGCACAAATGTCACGAAACAAAATGGCAATCACTCTGATTCTGTCAGCGTCCATCTGAATTCAAACGACCAGCCTTCCTCTTCATCGAGCAGGATCACAAATATGTGAACCATTAGCTTTAGTACTGTACAGAGGGGATTATGCTGCTCATGGAACAATGTGAGGGAAAAGAGTGAGTGGGCTCGACGTGACAAATAAAGGTGGAGGAAGACAGTCAGCGAGGGCTGAAGCAAGGAGAGATGCTGAATGATGTGGGCAGGCTAAGCACAATCCCTCGGAGCAGGAAGCAAGAATGTGCTCACCCTCTCCCAAAAGCCTGAGGAGGGAAGGAAAGAAGCAAACACCTGTATAAAGAATGAAAGCTATGAGTCATTTGTGAATCCAGATTTAACAGTGTATGAGTGTGTGTGCGAATGAGACAGTGAGTGAAAGCAGTGCTTCTAATGAGGATTTGGAAATCCAATGATAGTCCCTGGCTGAAGGAATTGGCAATGCCATCTTAAATGACACACCGCCACTGCATAACACAAAAGCAAACCTACCAAAAATCAACAGATTGGGAGGCGAGATCCAACCATGACAGAGATGACACATACAGGGACACAGCTTGATGACATGCTGGAAACATACTTGTTTTCCAATCCCAGTCAGAATCATGTGAGTTTCTGCTGTGGATGGAGGATACCGTTTGGGTTCTTGGGGTATCTTAAAGGAGAATTCAAATCTTATTTCGTAAAGCTTTAGCCTTTTGAGACCATACTTACCTACAGACCTGGTTTATGTCTTTGAGAGACATAAACCCCTGATAATCTTTTAAAAACCCAGATCATCATTTAATAAAACTCACTGGTGTTTTGAAGATACATACAGAACCCTTAAACACTCAGTTTTAAAATGTATTTCATGCATTTAGCTCACAAGTGGAGCTGAGACATATCTCTGTTTCCACCTGTATCTATCATGTGTGTCCAAGGTGTCCAACTGACTACTCGTGTTCAGTCTGTCTACATCACTTCCAGTGAAAGTTCAAAGGGCCTCCACGCACAGCCCTTCATCCATCTGTCACTGGTCAAGCTCCAGATTTGTTTAGCACTAATAAACATATATTCCAACTGCTGAGATTGTCAGGACAAAACCTTTTTGTGACACAGGCCAAAACGAAAAAACAAGACCAAGATGTCCTGCTAAGGACGTAAGATAAGATATTTTCCTGATATGTCCTTGTTGGCAACACATCATGGCACAGTACACTTCACACTACAAAACAAGATGTGGCCAAATGTGTCTCATAACACCTCATTAAGTTTTTTGATTGATCTGATCATAATTAGGGTTCCTACATATTAGATTTAAGACTTTTTAAGGCGATTTTTTTGCCACTTGGAATGAAACTTAGGGTTAGAGTCACAAATTGTTTTTGTACTTCAGCCAACTTACTACTTGCAGTCTACTTGCACATCATAGCAAACATGTACTTGTTAACATTTGTAAAAAAAACCCAAATCGAGGCCACTTTGCTGGAATTGCCATTTCCAACTGCACCACACTCTTGCTACAAAAAACAATACAACATGCCTTGTATACAGTTGGCAGTCAGGTTTTGGCCATGCTGTAAAATCTTAAAAAAATGCACATACCATTAGCTATCTGCTAGCTATCAGTGACATATTACAAGTGTAATTTCAGTAAAAGGTGTATTCATTTTGTATTTATCTGTGATCATATACCCTTTTCCTTGCCAAAAATAATAAATAAACACCTTTAGAACTGTTTCTAAACAGGATGTATATTATCTTGTTAATATATAGTCTGTGTATCGGACTGTCACAATATTACCTGAGACAAATTAAGGAAAATATACACACAACGTTAGACTGAAAAATGAAGCAACACAGCAAATCAGTTTAATGCCAGACTTACACTTAGTGATATTCTGTTTTCATATCTCAGAATTTAACATGCTGAGTTTAATGTTCTCATAATAGACAGAACTGATGGTCAAATCTACAAATAAACAAGATTTACCACTATGAGAGCAGTGAAAACAGTGTTGGCCACTCAGAGCACAGGGATTTACGTCTGGTGTCTTAGGTTATATAAGCAGAATCAAGTCCATCATATAAGCAATGGTGAATCGTGAATGCATTGAGGGATGAGAGGAGCTTGATAATAACAAAAAGAGGCAGGATAAATGCAGAGTTAGAGCTGGAGAAGTGAAAGAGCACAGAAACGCAGAGGACTGCAGAGAGAGAGAAAAACCCAAAGAGAAAGAAGTATAATTAAGCACAGAGGTGATAGGCCAGGAAAAAGAGAAGTATGTGTGAGCGAGTGGGAGAAGACACCACAGAAGCAGGAGAGAGAGACACACAGAGAGAGAGATGGAGTGATGAAGTGTGATACAGAGGGAGTAGGGAGGGGGTGAAGCTGTAGTTGTGTTAGTGTTCATGAAGGATGCACCATCTCAGCAGCAGCACAAGTAAAGCTGTACTCTAATCCTCGCATTAAAAACCTCTGCTGATTCGCTAAGCCAGATTACTGACATTTTCCCACTTTCCTCTACTGTCACCCTACTGTACGATGACCACTGCATGCCCTTAACTTTTGTCATTTGCAAAGAAAACGACCTCCTGTTATTTATTTAATTATTTTTTGCATCAACATATGTCTTTTCAGTTATCAATACGCAAAGCTGTTGAACTATGAAACGAGAAAAAAAAGGAGGGTGGGCAGAAGAATACTGACACCCACACAGAGTTTTTACTGCACGCCTCTCATATTTGCCCTGGGGGTCCCCTTGTCCGCTCTCCTCGCATTCAAACCACAGTTCAGCTCATGCCTCTCCATCTAAATATAGAGCCTGTATTGTTCTTGAAAGAATTACCACATCCTTCAAAGTCATTAGAAACCATTATCACAAGCCTTCATGCCCCTGAGATTAGAGGGCAGGTGTGTTGTAGAAACTCTTTTATACCTGCTGGCTGCTGACAGGCTTCAGATTGTTGCCTTTTGTAACTCTGTAAGACTCCACCGCTTGCTTGCTTTGGAAAAGGGAATTGTTTCATAGAAGTGTTGTAGTAAACTAGTAATGATTTCACAACAGATTTCTGTAGCCAGTAGACAGTCACAACACAGGGAAACAAAAGACAAGTTGCCACATGACAGTACTTTATGAGAGCTTTTGGGGGTTATCATTTTACCTTCCTCTTTGTCTTTTCCAGACAAAAAGTAAGCTAGCATAAATTTTTGTATAAAATCGATGCAGTGAGTGCTCATCACAGCTTCTTTACCCATCTGACTTTGATCATGGTTTCCGCCACAAAAGTTGTTAACCCAGGTGGCTTAAACTGGCAAATGAGGCTTGAGATGGTGGGCTGGTTTAGTGTTACACTTGATAATTGTAGTGCAAATTAATCCGCTATAGCACTGATTGTGAGGCACAGATGGAAGCTATGTTGCCCAAGGTATACGGATAGTAGTTGATAAAACAGAGTGAGAGAAACCGGGTAGTTTATTTCCCCACTTTGCAGCAGAAACCTTGCAGTGTTTTCAGATTACATCCAGTTGAGTAAAAGGTTAATAATGTTACAGACTGGCCAAAGCTGTTAAAAGAAGCTTAAACCCAGTTTAAAATGAACATGAACTGTCCTGGCATAACAGTGTACAGAGTTCTTCTTTCCTAGTATCACCTGTTTTTTTTTAAAAAAAAAACATTACGTGTGTAGCATACATAATCTACAGCAGTTTTTCCACAAAAACTGTTTACCCTTTTTAAGAAAAAGATTCCACAAAACTGTATGCCAGGATCAAAATATATTACAACTTTCCTTTGGGGTGAAACAGTTTGTACTTTCATAGAAGGCAGATAGAATCTTAACAAGGTTAGTCTAAAATAAGATTATCACTGCTCCAGTGATTCCATTATCATTGCATCCTCTGCATGTCCTTCCTTACCTCGGGATGAACTTCAGTTGGGCACTAAAGCTTGATTGAGCCTGGATGAAGCCGGTCTTTGGTAGGATCTCCATGTGCTTCCTCATGTCCTGACATACCTCAAAGATCAGTTTCAAAGCTGTGCTGGCTCTGCCATGCAAAAAATATACATATAAATACATAATCCACAACATATAAAACTCAGGCAACAATATACAAGAGTAAGTTATTTTACTGACATAAAGGTAAAGATGGCAGTTCCACATTATCTGAAGTGGATCTCAGATGTTAAATACTCAGAATGGACAATTAACTTTCTGAGGGTCCACATAAGAAGCTGGGGCAGTTGTGGAGGACCACATTAAAAAGTTTATAAAGAGGTAAAATTAATAATAAGCAGAACTGAGTGGAGCTTATTGGTGCAGTCCTCCACAACACTCCCAGCTTCTCATTTGGCCTCTTGGCAAAGTTAATTGTTACATGAAGGGCAGCTTACTTATTGTATGGCAGTGAAATGTACATGTATTTTTCATTCCGCCCTAAAAACTTCTTCTGTTTGAGGTTAATTCATTTTTTAGTTAAAAGGTAGATTTTTTTGTCTTCACACTGTCACCAAGCGGTTGCTCAAAGGGGAATTGTTGGGTTTCTCTCTAAAAAATGGAGTGAGTGAATTGCACTGAGATATCCTGTATGATTTGGTGTCAGATGAATTAAAACTGAAGTTAAAGACTAGGCTGGGATGATCATAATAAGGAATCCAGATTGTATTGTATAATCTTTTAATTTAAAGTTTGTCAGGTGATTTTATAACTTGTGGTTTTTGGATTCCTCAGACAAACTTACCTCGAAATGAGTCCCTTTTTCAGCTCTTTCAGGGGTAATAACCAAAAGTATGATTAAACCCTGTTTAAACCTACTATCCTTCGAGGACTCAGCAGGTACAGAAAGAATTTGGTCTCAGTGACACCCACAGAAAATGTCTTTTATGGAGAAATCTACCCCAAATCAGTATAATATAAGTGACCTAATTCCTGAAGCTTCAACAGATGGTTGTGCCCGTGGCTGCAAGCCTCGGTTATAGCTGAGGCTTGTGATATAAATGGCTCGTCACCTTGGGAATTTCTCCAACACATCCAAGCACAGCCCACACCTTCAAAAAACAATGACAGTACAGACAAGCTGAAAACACAGTTTGCTGGAGGTGACACGCGTATACATAATATTTTGTTGTCCTTGCTTTCATCTTCAAAAAACACAAAGGTGAGCCTTTAGCTAGCTGTGGCCAAATAGACTGAGGGACCCTTCATTATTTGATTCTCCTCTCAAAAGAACTGGCCCACTTTGAACAGGGAGGTCAGCCAGATGGTTGTTTCCCCGAGGCAAGGACTCACAGGGACACTTGGGGGATATTAAGTTGCTATCTTTATGCCAGCTAAATGACAACCTTCAAATTGCTGGCAGAGGCATAATCATGGATACATAACCATTTAGGGTAATTAGGCATTTTAATTAACATGGGCATTTAACTCAACCTGTCTTGATTTTACTGGCAGGCAGTGACCAGTTCATTTTTGAAGCAATGCTTAGTGTAAGTCTACAGAAGTATTAATGCTGTGGAATGCAGTGATATTTTAGGCACAAAAGAAGTAAAGGTTTGCATGTTATTTGGCTTCAATTAAATCCTCAAAACAATTACATTAAAAGCCACTTTAAGATGCACATGATCAATTTTAAATATGCACAACAGTTTGAAGAAGTGAAGAAAGGTCCGTAACGAAACGGCTTTCCCATTTTGCGTGAAAGAACTTGAGCACAGACCTAACCTCCACACGATCAAACAACATCACAAGTGTGAAGACAACGTGAAAATAGTGTTGAATATATGACTATAGACACGATATTTCCTCTGGGTTTGGTTTAGTTTATGCAGGTTCTCTCATGCATGTGCTGTGGGTTTAACAATAATGCATTCTTTATATCAACTTAAATAAAAATCACTGAAACTACTTGCAGTTGGATGCCTTCCTGGGCTAGTTTCAGGCAGTTATTATATAAATTAATCTAGCTAGTAACTTGTTTCACTTTCTTTCACTATATTTAACACCAATTTCTACTCCTCAGTGCTAAAAACTTTATGTAAATGTTATGTTAGGCAAATGGACAAAAGAGCTCATGTCTCTTATCAAGAATAATGTAGCAAAGAGAGGCAACATAAAAACACCCTTTTACTGCCTTAGTGATGCACAGGAGCTCCAGCGGGCTATGAAACGTCTTTAAAAAAACTCCCACTGTGACCCTTTGGGGGCTCCGTAGAAATAGTCCTAAAAGTTAAACTTTCTTTTTTTAGAGCCACATAATAATGCTACTCATTACAATCATCACGGTTTAGCGGGAATGATATCAGGTCATGTTGCAGAGAGGTTGCTCATGCTGAGTCTACATACAGTGCTGAATAACTAAGTACCTGGACTCCGAGTGCCCACGGCTGCAGCAGTGGCTCTGCCTTTTCTTAAAAGGGACAGGTGGCTGTGCTTTCATACTCCACATGTACTCCAAAGCCCCATGGGAGACCAAGCCTTAATGGCAAGCGCTCTAGGCAACTGTCCCCATAATGCAGCACCCTCTCCTTTTACCCCACAAAATATATATATAAAACTAACCTGCCAGAAGAACAGGTTTTTTATTAGTATTTACTGTATGTTGCTATTTTCACAAAGTAAAGAAAAAGTGTAAACTTGATCAGATTCCTCAGGCCAAACTAAACAGGTCTCAGGCTGCACTAAGATAAGGCACAGTTGGTGCATTAGAAATACAGAAAAGGGAGAAAAATCAAGGACAGAAGGCTTTGTGAAATAAAGAAGCAGGGTGGTTGTGTTTTTGTGGCTGGGTTTGGGCAGGAATGCTCAACTCCCCAGCTGGTGCCAGCAAAGGAGTATTTGAAAGTCCGGGCTGAGTGTTTGAAATATTAAAAAAGAAAACACCCTGCCAACTGTGTTCAGAGTATTCCAATCACCGGCTCACAAGCCAAAGTCAAACACTGCACATTTTAAAGCTTCCTAAAAAAAAAACTTTCAATTAGTAGGAGTGATATTCCAATCACTGGCTCACAGACAAGATGGACATATTCAATTATGCTTTGTGCTTTTCTCTTAAAAAATCTGTCACAAACTTGGGAGGACTTGTGGGATATCTACTAACTACTTAAAGAAAAAAAAGTGACAAATTCCATGATGAAAGCAGCAGCTCTCCTATTGTTTCCCCCCCAAAAGCCTGCCAAGCTATTTTGTGTTCAAATTAATGTCTTGGAGGCAGAGTGACATATTGCACGGTTTGCTGGTGCAAGCATTAGCATTTTTTTTTTTTTTAACTTTAAAAGCTGCACTTCACACTGACACTGTCATCGTCATGTTGTCACATGTGCTGGTGTGTCAGCGCACCAGATGGCAGTTGTCACAAATCCCCTACCCCCACACATGCACTACCTCCCCCACATGATGTGACACAATGACTGGCTAGGTGATGGACCTCACTGCTGCAAATGCTACTGCCCCTGGTGTATTCCTAACCTCGTGTGCTCATCATAATGCATCACATCCATAATCAAAGAGGATTTACTTCTGTTCTGTGCTACAGTATCGGTCAAAGAGGACTGTGGCGATGCCATGCCTTGTTTAGGAACATTTGTCCGTTAACTTATCTCTATTATATTTCTTCCACGTGTTGAATTGTTAAATGTCTCAAAGTGCTACTTGGCTGTAAGTGTAGTTAGGTGGAGAGTTTTATGTTGGACTGAAAAGTAAGCGGGCCCTGTCAATTTTAAGGGATTTCCTTGAGCCGTTTTGCTGTGAAAATGTCTGTTTTGGCAGAGACTGAGTATATGAGGGAGTTTTAGTAGTGCATTCAGCAGATAAGCCAGCATGCTACATCAGCAGTCCACGCCACTTTCCAAACTCTATTTCAAGGAGGTTTCTGAGCATAGCAACAAATAAAATGGGAATATGACATGCACCACTCATTTCTGGGTTGAGGGTTTCATATATCTTGTTAAAAATAAAAACTTTAAGATGCATTTCATTCCTTCAGTTAAAATAATATTCTAATAATATAGGCAACAGTTAAGAGACGTATATGGGCTGGGTGGATGAAAGGATTATTTTGTAAAAATCATTACCCTGCTGGCCTCACTCTTGTATGTATTTTGTAAAACACTGAGGGGACAACCACTTTTCAGGATTTGGTGTTAAGCTCATGAATTTACTGAAATTATGCTGTTTTTGTAAACCCGGGCAGTGTACTTCTTTTTGCATGACTTGTTTCCTAGAAACACATGTCTACCGGCTGTGCATTAGGCAATGTTCACAGTGATATGCTGCATTACAGAGAAAATCATTGGTTCACATCACACTGACTTTGCACAGCTCTTACAAAGACAGCTATGTGGCTATATGTTCTCATATGCTTTTAGTGCATCTACTGACTTTCAGAAAAATAAGTTCCACTTGCTGTTTTTGTCAGCCTGGGCGTATAGGGAAAGATTTGTGTTTTCTATGTATTAAATGCCACCATAATGTTAAACAAGCCTTAAGCAGTATTCTTGCATCACATACTGGAACAGAGTACAATCTATTTCTCTGCCATATGCTGTCATGGCTATCTATATAGTTCTTTCTACCAAATTAGACATTTTATTGTGATGAAGATGGTTTAACAGGCCACCTGTTGCATAATGTTGCATTGGTAAAATGTCTACAAAAGTGGCTATTACCATAACGCTCTTAACTGACATGCATATAAACATGGTACTAAGTTGTTTCATATTGCACTTTACCCAGAGACAGGTACCTTATATTGTCACATTACCATGGCATGTCTAAATCTGTCTTATTATTGTTAAACACTGTTCACACAGTGTTTAGGTTTTAGTCTCAGGT
The DNA here is from genome assembly GCA_015106755.1 of Etia nguti. Taxonomy (NCBI): domain Eukaryota; kingdom Metazoa; phylum Chordata; class Actinopteri; order Cichliformes; family Cichlidae; genus Etia; species Etia nguti. The sequence continues at coordinate 56,160 of VUQG01004231.1, forward strand.
AATTAAAATGTCCTAAAGACTTAAACTAGTATTACAAACACACACACGCACACACACCAGCCTTTTATGACTGAGGGGTAAAAACCATTGTTTATCCCACACTGAGGTCAGCTTCACAACTCCGTTACACTTAACTTTTCTTGAGGCTCTAGCTGTCATTTGTCATACAGAATAGCATTCCTTACTAGCAAAATCGCACATAATGCTGATGATTATTACAAAGATATGGATACAAGGGTGCTTTAGTTTTCTATAAACATTGAATGTCTCAAATACAAAATTATTTGAGATGTCCTATACTTAACTGAACATTATTTACTTTTTTAAAAAATGCATTCAGTTATGAAACTATAACATTTCCTTGTTAATTCTTACAAACTCAAAAGGCAGTGGGGCAAGGCTACTAGTTGTAGCTAACACTAAGTTATTTTCTTTTTCCCAGCCCAGGAAAAACATTTAAAAACAAAAAAATTGGTTTTTTAACTTTTTTTTTTTTTTTTAATAGAACTAAGATGTACTGTAAATCTAACGAACTCTGAATTGGTCAGTGTTTTAACTCCAGATGCAAATCACCTTGGAAACTAGTGATAACGAAACGTTTTATACACTTTGTTCCAATACTGTCCTTAATGTTAAAGACAACTACATTGTGTAAGCATTGAACAATATGTAATAAATGGTCACTTGTGCGTAAGAGGTTGATGTGTAGACCTTCTGAAACAAAGTAAAGAGCTCCTTCCAAATGCGAAACAGCTGGACATCAGCTTCAACACATGAGAAAGTTTACAACCATCTCAGGCTCTGGGACTCACCTGCTTTGGACGATGATGGTGTCTTGATAAAGGCGGTCAAACATGCAGATCTTTAGGTCAATGTTGGGCTGAAGTACCCATACAGGCATGCTGACTGCCACACCTCTCACATGGATGGGTATCTGTTTGAATGAGTCATCAGTCACATGCACTAAACATATAATTTGATTCATTCACTCTATGGCTCTATAAACTAAAAATGTGTCTGCTCTCTAAGACATCCACAAGATTAAAAACAAGCTGTTTCTTACTGGTTTGCTGGTTTTATCAGAGAATTTGATGGAGAAGTCCAGCCTGGTCTCTCCTGGAATGGTTGGAGTGAAAATAATTTCCAGTTTGACACTTTCAAATGGTCCGATCTCTCCCCCGCGTACCTGAACATGAACAGACATACTGTTGATACTGCACTTCTCTTACATTAAATGTGTAGTTACACATCTTTACACTGACAGAAAGAGGAGTTTTGCTAAATATTACTGTGCATAGTTTTACTGAGCACACAGTTTAGTTTTACTTGGTGAAACAAAGGTATTTCTATACATGAAGGAGAAAGTGAAAGCTGTGGTGCAGTTATGTAACATTAAAAGGTATGCAGGCATATACCCGTATACATACAGTGAAAGGCACACTGTTAAGGTGGTGAGGGCGTAATAAACGAAAAGGAGTAATAAACTACTGATGGAGCAAGTGCCTCGGTACTGTGGCATGATGATAGTTTGATGGATAATCTGCCATTTAAGACACCAGCCTTCAACCACACAATGTGAAAATATCAGTCAAAATGACAACGATCGAGCCGAGGGCATGCAGGCTCACGCAACACACACAGTCGCAATAATAGCAGAGGGAGAGGTGATGCACCATTAGCCCCCCACCAGAGAGACGTAATGAACCCTGAGAAAGTCTAGAATTTCACATGGGCCACAAGGCACACACAGCATCATTGCTAAAAACAAAACAGAGAAGCAGAGTCTTTCAATGACACACAATAGTGACAAAATGTCGACTTTGCACTCAAAATTTTTTATAATCTGGGCAGACCTCTGGCACCTTAGCTATAAAAATGCAGTTCCTTTATGATTTGACAAGAAGAAGGTTCATGCTCCTAAGAAGATGGACCATTTTTGACTGACTCATAGCCCAACCTCTAACCTCACCCTTGAGTCAATACTTTAATTTAATTCAGCTTGTCACTATTAGAACAGACATGCTGTACTTTCTTCCTACAAGACTATGCTCAAGTCTTGTTTTATCTTCCTAAGAGTAGTCAAATATTCAGTGTGTTGTTTATTGAATCTCAAAAAACAACATATTGAAAAACTATTTCATAGAATAGCTGAGGGCTTTTTTTTATGAAACCACAGAAACACCAAAGCTAGATTACATAAGATTACTACTACTAGCAACGCCTGTATACCATACTATAAACATTAATGTATAGCTGTATTAGCCCAGGTAAAATGTGTTTCATCACAAAAGGCCGGGCTTCTTGCTACCTCATAATGAGCTTTTGGGGTATGACTATATAAAAATTCTGAATAGTTACCTTACTTAACTTGCATTTTCCAATCTATGTTATCTCTGTATATTTAATAGATAAAAGGATACTTTAGAATAATGAGTCCTGATGATTTTTAGTAAAGGTTAAAAGTTCTTTGATGGGCCCCAAAATTGTTCATACTGTCTTACACTACTACTGTGTTACATCAGATGTATAAAAAAAAGCAGCTTAGACTACAACTTAACCATTAAAACATTATTCATCAATCTAAAAACAGTAGCATTAACATAGGAAATGAGCAAGTTTTTAAAGTAGGACCGAATACTTACATCTCTTAGTTTTATGTCACTAGAGTCTGAGGGGGTCTGGTCTATCTGAGTGTCCACATCAGATGAAAGACAAGCCTCAGGAACAGTTTTCACATCCTCCGACACTGCCATACACAGAGATAAAAGTCACAAATGCAAGTCATCTCTCATTTTTATTGTTGAGTAGTTACTGCAAGTGGGCACCTTGTATGGACTAACATTAAAAATAATGGTGAACCTGTAATTGGTTGATGAAACAGCAGAGTAAAACAGAATGAGTAATATTTGGCCTCATTGTAGCAGTATGCTGCAGGAATATTAGAAATATAATTTAAATCCAGACAAATAGGCCCTCTGACAAGTAACACAGTTTTTTCCTCTTGGACACAGGTGGAACATTTTTATGCCAATCTGCAATCTGATCATTATTTACTAATCTGTGACACAGAAAACATATTGGACAAAATGTACTACAGGCAGCTTCAGAAAGGAACATCAACAGCCTCAAAATTGGTCCAACATCCGAGAGCCTTTCTCGACAATAGTGATAAAATAAAGAAACAGAGTCAGAGCCACTTCAACACAGAATTTCCAAAGCCAGCAGAGCAGAGGCAAGAGACTGAGCAGCTTATCAAAGCATCAGCAGCAGGAAGTGCTGAGTGCAGCGATGTAGACTTCAGATCCGAGAGAACACGAAAGAGAAGATGCCTTGTTGCCACCAGCTGTAAGAGCAAAGTGAACCCTCCGCTTTGTGTGTGTGTTCTTTTATTTTCATTCTAACAAGGACCCAATGTCCTAACAGGAATAGAGAGACAGAGGGGGAAAAAAATCATCTACCACGGGGAGATGTTGTCAGTCCTCATTTTCCTTCCAGAGACTGTTTCAGGGTAACACCATCTCTCTGTCTCCCACATTTTATAATCACATACAACTACCCATCGAGGTGGTGCTGCGTTTTGGCACAGCATGCTAATGACAGAATACAATATGCTGATTTGACCTTGTTCACTATCTTAGTTTAGCACATTAGCATGCTAATACCTGGCAAGAAACACTCCCAAATACAAATTAGCCTAAAGCTGTGGCTAATAATCAGAATCAGAATACTTTATTAATCGCTAAGGAAATTATGTAAGGACATAATAATAAGATCATAAACAAATGCATTAGACAAAAAAAATGAGCTGATTATAACACTAGGGGAAGTTTTATCACCAAAAAGCGGGACTAGAACACAAATTAACCAAATTAACTAAAATCAATAAAGTCTCTCCAGTCGGGGCTTTTTAATCAAAACTCATGTTTGTGCTAAATTAAAACTCAAAAGATTTTTTCTTAATTCTGTAGTTTTAAAATGTCATAATTTCTGTGTTTAGAATCAAAAACTGCTATTCTTGTATTTGTGCATGTCCTGTGCTCGTCATGAGGAAAACACATTGACAATCATTTGGGAATAGAAAGACAGAGTGCCCAGTTCTGAATTCATGCTATTATTTATTGTAGTTTAGATTTCAGTTTTTCTAGTTCAGGACACAACCTGTGATGGATAATTATTTCATGTGTGTGTCCATATTTTACCTGATTGTTCTTGCTGTTCTCCTGCAGAGAGCTCCTGACTCTGTAGCTTTGATTGGACATCTTCAGCATCAATGGATTCAGGGCTGTTCTGGTTGTTAGTTGCTGTGTTTTGACTGGATGCCTTTTTTCAGACAAACAAACAAGCAAATATATTCATTTATTTTTACCCATAATATCTGGTATGGGCATCCTCAGACAGAAGCTGTGGAATTCTCTCATGTGAAAATAATAAATCCCAATTTTTTTCAGTTGTTTCATAATCTTTTGCTTGTTAAATCTACAGACAAAATAGCAGTATAATATATATAGGAAAAAAGCAGGAACTATTTACTTTTTTAATTAGCGGTACTGGAATTTCTCTCTTAGGGTATCGAAGAAACAAATAAATATCTGATCTCGTATGTGTTGGCAGAGACCTGTGGTGGCATCTGGACGTAGCTCGATTCTGGACTGAGACACGTGGAGGTGTCCAGGCTGAAATGCGCGGCCAGTGCACCCTTGTTGGTCAGTGTGATGGTCCGTGAAATAGTCTGGCCCACGACGTGCGAACCGAAGTCAATGAACTGGCTGTCGACCTCCAGCTAGAGAAAGAGTATAGTCACATCCTGTAATTAGCAATGTCAGTGAACAGCTGCCAGGCAAAGTACATAGTTTTACATACATGAATTCATAGAAAGCTGATTAAATAAGACAGTGAGCAAAAATAAATAGCCAGTCAGTGTTGTTTTCTGTGGTGTGACCGTGCAGTGTGATTCGTTTAGCCAAAAATTCTTTTTCCTAAATAATTACACCACTCACAATACATTTCTTTACAGTGCATCTGATGGGCACAAAGAAGGGACCCAGAGCTGATGCAAACTGGAGCTCTCCTTCCAAGTCCTCGTTGATCTGCAGAGATCAGATAATGATTTTGTGGTAAGCAAAAACAAAGGCTTCATGTTTGATCAAGCTGCAGAAAATTTGATGCTAAAACAAAGAGTGGGGCAGTGGAGGAGTTGTATGAGTTGTTTGCTGCAAAGGATGTGGAACCAAATCTTAAATACGATGACTCATCTTGAAGGAAGAACAAACAGTTTGAGAAAGACACTTACAGAATACACAGGAAAGATGAGAGGATAATTAATGACCTCATGCCATTACGTGAACGGCAAATCAGGAAGGAGCTACTTTGGCCAGCAAAAAATATCCACCTGCTATAAAAGGCTCACTATTTGGCATGTTGTGTTTAATTTATTCCATGTGATAAAACAGGGAAGATACCACACATATAATCTTCAGAGAAATACTTGATTTCATCCTTATACTTAAGTATTTGTACAGCATTGTGCATGAACAGTTACAAGCCAGCACTTCAGTTTTAGAGTCACAAATAAAAAGAATTAAAAAATAAAGGCATTGCTCCATAACTGTATGCCTATAGATTCATATTATATAAATTATATACATACTGGTGACTTCTCATTGCCATAGAGACATAAAAAGCTATTGCAAGTATGATTTAAAAAGTTAAAAACAAAGACATAATAAACTTTTGTCTTTCTTTTTTGTCTTTTTTACACTGTTATTATCTCAAAAAAGGGTGAAAACCACTGAAATTGTTTTTTGATGAAGATAAAGATTATTTTTTATAAGTATAGATGTTTAAAGGCAGTGGTGATGCTACAAACCATTGGCTGGAAAATAGCCTGCATGTCACATGACATCCCGGTGGATAACAAAGCAGGAGGCTGGAAGCTGAAAGACAAATCGCAGAAAGTTGAAGATTATTTTCATTTCTTTATCACAGCTTAAAAAGTGAATCACATTACAACATGATACTGGATATTACTGCAAAGCACTATAAAGAAGTGTATGATTAGCAAAACAACAAACTTTAACAAAATTTAAAGGACAACAGCATTTGCCTTGACGGTAAAAACCCTACAATGATACAGAGAATACCCCAACAATCAAATGACTCCCTTTGAGCAAGCACTTGGCAACAGTGAGAAAGAAAAAGTCCCTTTTAACAGGAAGAAACCTCCAGCAGAACAAGGCTCAGGTAGTTGCAGCCATCTGTTGTGACTGGCTGAGTATGACAGCAATAATATAATACAGCAAATTTGCTGTTTTCAACAAACGATTAGCAGCTCTAAATAAAATACTAAATGATAATGAATAAGCTAATGTCAAAAGTAAACCTGATGCTCACTTGACAAGCCAAAGAAAACAAGGTGAAACACAAAAATCTACTATTCTATATGAAAGCCATGTAATTTGGAATCCATGGTTAAACAATATATAGCAGTTAATTCTTATTATATTGCACTGGAAATCATACGAGTAACTAAAAATTCTATTTCCAAATAAGAAAACAAACATGAGGACTGTGAGCTATTTCAAACCAACATGTGTATCTCACAGCACATGTTTGCACCAACCATAATGCTGCCCCGAGGAGCTTGATAACTTGCTGCCCTTTGAGAGACACGAGAAGAGGCCCGATCAATATAAATATAGCAGGCAGGCGGCAGGGGAAGCAAGGCGAATTCTCAAAATTCAATAAATAAACAAAAAGTTAGAAGCGTGCAACTATGAGCATAATTAGGAATCAGCTACAGTAACAGAATATATACCGGATCCTAAACTAATTGTTGTTGGGCTTTAAAAATACTATGATCCTGTTGCTGTGATAGTAAACTTTAACCTATATTTAAAGACGTAGCTGGATTTTTGTTTGTAGAGAGCACCTTGGTGCCAAGTTAATGTCTTTGTCTGAAAAGAGAAGAGCTGAGTCTCTGAAGAGATTCATACAAGTTTTTCTCGCTCTGCCTCACATCCATTTTTTTTAAACCGTGTGAAGAAGCAGAATGAATATTACAGTTTTCTTTCTGTTGACACGAGGAATACAGACCCAAAACAATAGGAAAAGAATATGGAAATAAGCTTATGTTGAGCTTCTAGTTTTCATAGCATGTTTCATGTGCCATTACTGTTTTGATGTTTTGTTTTTGCAAAATATGTTCATGTTGTTTTGGTTGTTGCATTGCTTCGTGAATAAGAAACATAAGCATTCAAGCCCTTCAGCTTCTATTTAATGATCTAAAAAGATGACATCTGTGTTTTTTGTTTGTAGGATAGGAGTCTTTTTTTTTTTCAACTGTCTCACACACACACACACGTCAAAAATACTACAATAAAAAAAATACAGTTAAACGACAAACAACCTATAACCACAGTATAATAATATGCACTATCATCAACTCCAGTGAGAAAAGGGACATTCAGTTTAGCTTAAGGCAGTTGTTTGAAGTTGTTGGTCCAGTTGCCAGGTAAAAAACTTGGAGCAGCCTGGCTGAAGCTGCCATCCAGCTCACCACTGTGATCTGGAAATCTATGAAAGAACTCCACCTGAGTAAATCTGGTAGTAAATGTCACATTGCACATTCATCTTTTTTCTCCTGGTCAGATTTCCTACTTTATTGGTGCTATTCTTCCTAGACTCAAGACAGTTGGTATGGAGGGATATGAAGGAAAATAGAACAGTTCACTTGGGATTAAATGCTGAATGAGGCGGTCTTTGAAAAAGCCTGCTACAGCCCTATATAAATCGCTTCAAATGAGGCCATACGGTACAGTTTTTATCCTTTAATATCTACTGAAGAGGACTGAGGTTGTGAAGCTTTGTTATACAGTAGTACTGACTATACTCTTGGTTAAATTATACATTCTTGTCCCCATTGGCTTCTACTATAGTAAATCAATAAGGACTCTCTGTCCATAATTCAGTTCAGCATAGCTGAAACACCCTCATAGTCAAACTCAACTACTTCTGAAAGCAATCTACTGAGAAGCATGAAAACTCTTTCTGATGTGTGTCAATAGGACTTGAATAATCTTGTGAGATCTGGTTCTCTTTACATCAGGTGGCTACAAAGTACAATAATGCACAAATATTTTCACAGTTTTAGACAACATATAAAAGCAGCAACTTTTTAAGGCTGACTATCCAAATCTTTAGGCAGGTTATACTTTTTTAATCTATCAAAAACCAAAGTGAAACTGCTTGAAAAGACACTCAGGCAGATGGCTGAAATAAATATGGGCCTGTCACAGAATTTAAGTCTAACTGCAGCGCTGACTGATGCTCATATTTGGATGTTTTTAAATGGACAGATACAGACAGACTACCAAGAGGGTGATTAATAAAACAACAGACTCAGTAAAGTGCAGTGTGGTTTTCTCACGTCAGTCACTGAAATGAACTTTGACAGATTTCGGGCAGTTGAGAAGACGAAACTAACTTTGTCAGCTTGATGGTTTCAATTGGATACAAGCATAATACGTAAGGCTGTCAAAGCGTCTTCTATTATACAGTGTAAAAAAATCTTTTAGAGAAATCAAACGTGTGATGGAACCCTTTAGAAGAGGAGGTGAAACTCAAAGTTTGAGTTTAAATACAAGAAAGATTCTATGTGTTCGACTGACAATGACAGCATTCTATTAACTTTGTTCTGGCATACAAACATTAAGCGTCCTTGGAAGATAAAACCTACTGACTTTTGTGACTTACCACACCCACTGTCACCATACATTTGACATTTATGGGTGACAGTGGGTGTAGGACTAGTTTTTGCTTCTGAGAAACTGTCTCCAGAACCATTGGATGGTTTGCCATTAAGTCCACAGACATTTTTTTGTCACAGCAGGATGATCTCTAATGAGTTGGCTCTCTGATTCAGTAACTTTTCCAGTGCCATCCCCAGGCCACAATTAAGGTTTGTTTTGGTCATAGTATTTAACTTCTGCAAATTAGACATTTCTACTACTTGCTTGCTTACCATCAGCGGTTAGTTTAGGCCTTATTAGCAATTGCTCAAAGGTAAGTACTGCTGACTATGCACAGGTCTAATTCTAACCTCACAGTGTGCCTAAAATACACAGCCATGTCTACACAGAAGTCTGAGCAGCACATCTTAGAGCCACAGCTGCTCCTATACATGTATATACTGTGTGTGTACAAGACAGAAAACTAGGCTGAAGTATAAAAATATGCTTCAGGTAGCCTGCGTTGACAGCAGGACTGATTAATTACTCGTTAACAGGATTCTATGTTAGTCTTGCTGTGTTATGTCTTTTTGATCTGCTTATTAATTAGCAGTGCAAGTGATAATGTTGTCTCTGTATTTATGGCAGTTTTCGGTTTAAATAGACCAAATTTCAGTTCAGGTTTGATATGGTTTTCAGTGTTTGCTTCAGACTGGGTTCATCAGTTTGGGATTTAGGAAATCTTGACATTAAATATAATTGCAGTTGGGCTTAAAGGGTCCTCTTTTACTTTGTCATCTCTGTGAATAGTTTTGTCAGTAACAAACTTCCAAATGACTGAACCAAATGAAACAAACCGTAGGTGTGATCACACGCTCAGTATCTGTCGAGTACCACCATTTCTACTACAGTCTACGGCTTTCTCTCACAACTGATCTCAGGAACATACACACCACAGAGGGGTGTCTTCCTCTAAGCCAGTCATTTGCAGTAACATGCTAGGACGTGGCACTAACTGCAAAGACACAACTTCTATGCACTGGCTTTTCACCAAATGTGGCAAGCCCAGGCTGTTGTGGTTTTTGCACCAGTAGTGAAAAGATACAGTAGAGCCTATTGTGGCACAGATGCACCTACGCTGGGCAGGGGGTGTCGGGGGAAAGGAAGCCAATTTTAGAAATTCAGGGGGCGTACAGGGAACCATGGGCTGGTGTGAAAAAGTCTAGTGTGTTCCTGGTTCATGGTTCTCTCTCTCTCTAGCTGTGCTAATGTTTTTAGCTGGGAGAGCCATGACAATTTTTCAGTTGTCACGACTGATCTCAATACTGTGGTTTCATGTGTGAATAATTACACACAACAGGCACTGAAAAATACAGGGAGGTTGTATAACAGGTGCATTCATTCGTCAGGATGTATGAGCGTGACTCAGTTTGTAAAACCGAGTATTTCTGACACCGCTTAGCATTTTTTTTCTAAGCTGTTTTGCATATGATCCTGGTGCAGTTCGTGATTCTGATAAATACAGTGACAGGGTGTTTACAATTTACAGTAGTACCATGTAAACGTGATATTAAATTTAACAATCATTCCAACCATTTGACATCACTACTGTGACTGCAGTATGATGTAACCAACAGTGCTGGTGGGTAAGATTTTTATTTAAATGTCATAAAAACTAAGACAACAACAATTTTTTTGTTGGTGGTGCTTTAAGCAGTAGACAGGGGTTAGCATGGACACCCTGACTGGTCTGTTGCTATGCAGCCCCATAGACACAAACTGTGATGCCCTGTCTTTTCTGACACTTCTCTATCAGAACCACCATTAACTTTTTTTGGGCAATTTGGCCTTCAGTAGCTTGTCTGTTAGATTGGACAACATGGGCCAGTCTTCACTCCCCATGTACATCAGTGAGCCTTGGCCTCTCATGACCCTGTCAGTGGCTCACCACTGTTTCTTCCCTGGACTGCTTTTGTTAGATACTGACCACTGCAGAGCAGAGTCATTTTTCCAGCACAATCTGGCCCTTGTCAAACTCCCTCAAATCCTTAAACTTGTCCATTTTTCCTGCTTCTAACACACCAACTTTGAGAACAAAGTTTTCATTCGCTGGACAAAATATATTTCACCCACTAATAGGTGCCATGATGAAGAGATGATCAGTGTTACTTACTCTACCTGTCAGTTGTCAAAATGTTACGGATGATCAGTGTATAATAACATTTATGTGTCTTCACAGGCAAGGTACCTTTTAATCATGTATCATTAAATTGCCAGTGAGAAAGTAATATAATAATAATAATGTATTTTGTCCCTGAATCATAGTTTTAGGGTTAACATTTGAATGAGTGAATTCGTAAAGAGCCTCACTCCAAGTACTTTTATTGTTTTGCTGAAACTCTGGCCATGATATAAGATTTATACTTTTACTCACTTTCTACCCTGTGGCTTACAAATCCCAAATATAATGTAAACTTATTTTATTTAGTTGAATTTTTAAAATATAGTTTTGGAATTAGAAAAATTTAAAGAGCATTTATTTAACTTTTACTGATTCAAAGATTAATTTGCAAACACCAACCATCAACTCCTGATCCAGGGCTTTCCGAGTATGTAACACAGGTTTGGATCTTCACTGAACCCAGTTGTTGCTATAACCACATGGTATTGTTCTATTTGTAAAACCACGAAAACAACACCAAACAGCTGTGAAGTTACAGAGAACTGACTTTAACTGCTATTTTATTTTAAACCTTGAGAGCTTGTATTATTATTGCTCTGCATATGCCTGAATACATTTTCCTCACTTTATACAATAGGTTGCTATGCGGATTGCCTACCATCTGGTTATTTCAGATTTTCAGCTGTCTTCCTGTAACAATTTAATGAGCCATCAAGTGATTAAAATGTCCAGGATTTGGGGGATGGTCATCCAACAGCATGACATGTAGTATCATGATGGTTAATGGGAGGTTAGCCACCATGAGTAATAGAGCATATCAGACCTTGTAAGGCTGTATTAACAGAAAGACTGAATGTACTGAATTGACTACGGCTTTGTGTTACAATTTATGAATTCAAAATTTTCACACATTCTTATTTTTATTTTATTGTGATTAAAATGAATGACAATCAGGTGCAGCACTTATTATTTTAGTGCTGTAGAACTAATCTGATGTCTGCAAATGTGAAGCTAATGTGAAACTATAATATGGGCACCTACAAGTAAAATCAAAGGGCCGACCAACTGTACTTCTCTCAAATAAAAGGAAGATAAATAGAAAAGAAGTGGGTGTTATGAGTCGTATGCAGTATGCTTGCATTTACCCATTTGGTATTTAAGTGCATTTTGCACATGTGAGTTTGCAATCGAGAACTCGCATGTAGAAGGTGATATGTTCAGACAAGCGGTCCTGCGCTAAAGCTCAAGAACGGCATCAGTAGTGTTCAAGCTGACCCTGCTGTAGCCTCCGAGACTCTTTAACTCAGTCAGGCAGAAAGAAAAGAGATGAAGAAACCACATCAAGTCATGGGAGAGCTGATGGGAAAGTGATACACAGTGAGTGACCTGGAGAACAATGCATCTCTGCTCGGCCTGTGGGCTGCTGGCAGGCTTATAGAGAGGAGATAGAAGAGACAAGGACTGACTCATGTAGCTCAACCTCATAAGAGGAGCTGTGAGCGTGGTGATCCAAGCTGGCGTCCATATGTGGGAGGACAGGCTTTTCTTTCACGACCACTCCACATCGTCTTTAAATAAAATGACAAGAAGTGGTTGCTAAATGGTGATGCACGACCAGATGTTTCAATGTGACAACTGAAGTGGTTTAATACATATTGGAGTTTAAGACAAAGGACCTTTAATGTTTGATTTTTTGGAATTTTATCCATTTCTGGTGCCACACTATTAGATTTATGTCTGAAACCAGATTTCCCAACCACTTCAATACTTTAACCCACAAATGAGCACAACCATGAAGCAACACCGCTGCGTTAATGCCATTTTTTTTTCCTGGTGTCTCTCTCATCTTTATGAGATAAATATATCCATTTCGTCCTCAGCTGGGATTCAGTAGGGGTTCTAGTGGGCTGCTTGATGCTATGCTATGTTGGTTTTCCCTGCAGAGACATTTACTTTGTCTGCAATGATTCGTAGAACTGGAGTAATTGGCTCTTCCTGAATCAATCTCAATATGGTAATATTGCCTATTGAGAATTTTAGAAAGATTTAGCTAGAATTGTTGCCTAAAACACATATTTTAGGCAACGATGCAGCTTTATTAGTTTAACAGTGCAATGCACTGCAACTATACATTGTTTACTGTTATAGCTGTTATAATTAACACTTCAGCAACAACAAAAACATAGAACATAAAACTTACTTGACGGTGAAAAAGTTCTTCAAGTGAGGGGAGACCCTGAGAAACTTGCAGTTAATAACTGCGTAGCTGATGTTAGTCAGGACAATTTTTTTCTTGTACATTTTTCCCACATCAAAGTCCTAAAATAGACCAAAACATTTAATACAATAATTCAGTTCAATTCAGTTTTATTTATATAGCGCCAAATCACAACAGCAGTTACCTCAAAGCACTTTATATTTTAAGGTAAAGATCCTACAATAAAATAAAGACATACATTTTTGTGTTTTGGGACTGAAAAAAACCCTCATACCTTAAAGAGGATGACCTCTGGTTTACTAATGAATGGAGGCCCTTTTAACTCTTTTCCACGATTTCTTTTAGCAGTCATATTGAGCTTTCCACTGGCTATTGGAAGTTCTTCTTGCCTTAGTTGTGTTTTCACCAGTGTAGTATTCTCATTGGGGAGCTTCTGTAATCACACAAGCAAAGCAACAACTGCTAATTTGTAATAATCTACTATAAGATACTCAAAGATTGCAGCCAATGGGATCCGCAGTAAAAAAAAAAAAAAGTGAGATAATTTTTCTGGATTATAATTTTTTATAATTTAAACCCAGAGTCGTCCTGACAGATTTTCTTTCATTTACTACAAAAAGCATTTCTCTGCCGTGTAGAAAAACTGAGATCTACTTTTGAAATTGCTCGTCTTTTTTCTTATATTAAGCTTATATTATCCACTTATAAAATGTGAAATGAGTTTGACATTCCTGGAATAGAACATGTAGAAGTTTGTATGGTGATAAAACAACAGGTAACTTCATCATCCAAAACATTTTCTAAAGGTGTTTTTGTTATTCAACAGTTGGAAGTTTAAATCATTTTTAGGCTTGGGCTAACATATCCAACATATTGTATAGTGAACACATTTTTCTAGTGTCAGAAATTAAATTGGGCACGAGGTTATTTCAAAATACTGTCACCTTAGGGCACAGGCATGTACGCAGCACTCTGGCTCCAGTTTCTCTCGCCATCAAAAACATGCTAAGTTAATTCTCCTGTCACTGTGCCCTTGACCATATGCTTACAGCTGGAGTACTGGCTGCACAGAAACTGCCCACTGCTCCTAATAAGGATGGATCAAATGGAGGGAATGAGTTTCTATGTGAGAATTAATAAAGGATATCTAACCAAAACTTGATTTTCAAGAGTCGTACTTACTACCTGTTATCACAGTTGTCTATGAATAGTGTGTGAGCTTTATGTCATAAATAATACCCCTTTCCCCCAACCCCCTGTCACTGGATTAGATAATTGGTAGAAAATGGATAGATATAATTATGGATCAAAATAGTGGATTTGATACTGGTGTCAAAGACAAAAATACTAATTTAATACCTTGCTTTGAGAAATATTAATACCTAATACCACTGTGTGGTTTACGAGGCTGCCTTATTCAGCGTTTTGTATTTTTATTCCGTCCATGCTTTATTCTGCACTGTAGAGTGCTTTTATAACTTTGTTACAAAGTGACGTGTTGACATTTAATCACTGTTCTCCCCTCATGAATCATCTCATTAGCTTTGTTGTATCGCTCTGTTCTGCTGTTGTGCTGGCTGTGTTGAGAAGTAGCCTTTGATGAGGGCATCAGTCTGATCTGTATTTTAGGAGGAGGGATCACTTCCACTCGGCTTGTCACTCGCTCAGACCTCTGAGCTGCAACACTGCGCTCGCTGTGGGCTCACAGGCACTGGCACAATGAGAAGTGATGTCCGTCGCCCCACATTTCAAGTGCGTTGGGGCGCCAGATTAGACGCGGAGGCGTCTCATCTCCATGTCAGTGAGCTAGTGTAGAAACTTTCACCTTTACCGTCAACTCCCATGGAATGATCTCAAAAATTGTCACTGTAGGCCAACTCTGATATGATCAACACAACTCAATTTGACTTATTTTATATATATATTAAAATAAATGATCTCTATATTAAAATATTAGCTAAGCTGTACTTGTTGTCTAAACAAACGTACCTACAGTACAATGGCTGGAAAGCCTTGTAATTGCTTGTGTAGAAATGGGAAAAAATTGGCTAGCTGTCGATTTCTAAAATGTAAAAAGTGCTCTCTCTAATGTGACTAATCACATTAATGCTTTCAGAAGCATTATTAATGCCATTAGTACTATCTACTATTTATTGCCAAATAAATAATACAGGTTTTCGAAAACAGAACTCTTCCTCTTTCCCTCAGCACTGAGGCCTGACTGTTGCCTCTTTGTACAGAGTTTATGTGTATGTTGTATGGCGTCTCTTTTCACCTGCCTGAAACAAGCTTCACTGTGACCATGCTGAGTTATTTCCGTTCCAGTCTAATGCACATGCTCCAACAAACTAGCAGGAGTCTCGAGCGCAATCTTTAGGATATTAATGTGCCTGCTGAATGGTACGTGATTTATGGGCGTTTAAATTTAGCAGCTTGCATAGGTTTGCTTTTGGCCGCCTGTTGTTTTAGTGAACCTTGTTGTGTTGGTCCCACAGCCCGGAGAATTCAGGCTCAGCCAGACTGTCAGTAGGGATCTGGTGATTCACTTTCTCCTCGCTTTCCTCAGTTCCCTCCAGGTCCTCGACATCAGAGCAAGCTGACGATGACGAGGAGCTGCTGGTGTCACTGAAATCTCTGAACTGTTGGACAAATACAAACACACACAAACACACATGATTCATTATAAATTGCTCAAAATACCCTCTAAGCAATCATTTCATAATAGACATCTCAGATCTTAGATTCCCCCTCACGATTGTGGCTCTCTCCTCAGCAGCTGATGGGGGAACTGGATCCAGGTAGCACGGGAGCTTCTCACTTGACCTCCTCAGAGATAGGAACTTGTCAGTGGCTGAGGGTTTGGGCAGCAGCAGTGCCGGCTTCCTCTGCCTCCTATTCGTCAGCTGTTCTTCCTGAAGAATTTTTGAAACAATCTCCAATCTTTTTGACTTCTGGCTCTCCTCAAATTCCCTGAGAAGGGTAAATCAACAACACTGCATTATCCTGAAATGGGGTCATGCATTCCTCAGCACACAGTGAGAGAAAACACCCACACGTTGCTGCATGGAGTGGGAGTGGAGGACATGCGTGTGGGAGAGGAGAGGAAAAGAGAGGAGAGGAGAAGAGAGGACATACCCTTCTTTACGTTTTGTTTCCTGCTGTTGTTTCTGCTGGTACATATGTTTGATACTGTTGATTCCTTGGGCCTGCAGGGATTCTCTCAGTTGTCTTTGTAGCTGCTCTTTCTTCTGGGCACTAGCTCTGGCTCTGCTTTGCTGGACCTGTAAATATTCCTAAGGAAACAATGGCAGACTAATAAAGCTATATTCAACCACATGCAGCTTTAGGACTGAACTGACCGTTTGAAGACAGAGATATGAGACATAGAGACATTTTCTCCTAAGAAACACAATTTGCCTTGAATCATATGTTTAATCAGAAAATACACCACTAAACAAAAACAAAGCATTGTAAACAGTACATATCCACACACAAATCAAAGTGAGCCTAGTGGGATCACTATGACTTCATAGCTTTATTGCTAAATAACTCATATTGCAAATGTTAATTTAGGCACTTAAAATGATGTTATAGTAAGCAAAAAGCACGGTAACTATATAAAAAAATAAAAACACATAGACCTGGCTTTTTTATCTCATCATTAATGAAACAACCATAATGCTGTGCTGTTCTGTTGCTTACTTGGGTTGCTTCTATGTTAGTTTTCAATGACTTTACAGCCTGTATCCTCTTTTCCAGCAACTCTCGGTTCTGACGCTCCCTCTCAGCCTCCTGCTGATGCATCCTGAATGAAACGGGGACACTCACTAAGCACGCAAAATGTCAAATACAGAACAGAGAGAAAACAGCAAATGTGCTATTATTGCCTGGCAATAAAAACCTGAGGTTGAGCCAAATTTACTCCTGTGACATAGTAAGTACTGTAAGAATTCAAATCAACTTATATTGGAAAAAACTTGGAAGTAACAGCAAATATTTTCAGATTAACTTCAGCCACAGACAAATGCATATTTGGTAAGCATACATACAATTGTACGTGCAGTTTGTATAAACTTTAATCAAAATTGTGTGTTCATAATGTAGAAATGGGATGCCCAAAAGGAGAACTATTGGCTTATTGGAGTTTTTCATAGTTTTTAGCTTTGTAGGCACCAGCTATTTCTTTGTAGTATTTGTTTCCATTAACAAATAAAAAAATATATACGATAGGACCTATGATGGTCTCACCACATTTCCACAATGGTTTCAATTGTTTGCGTAGATTGCGCTAACATTTACATTTGTCAAATATCATGCACGATTATTATATACCAGAACAGACTCTAATGGCTTGAGTAATTAGGGATTTTTAGAACAATCAAGATTTGAATAGATTCTTTTTCTGCTGAGATCCCTTTCAGCTAGATCACTGATGTATGAATCTGAGCTCTTTCATGTGTCATGTCTACTCTGCTTGTAATGCAATTTAGCAGGATGAGTGAATGATCAATAGGACGTGCCAGGTCTCCAATGAGTCCTCTGAGATAATTCACATCTTTGTTTTGCCCCTCTGACACTGTTTATTGGTTTAAAAGCTGATTACCTTTTAACAGTCTGTTTCAAGTACTTGGCAGCTATTTTGCGATGTGCTCGGCTCTCTTCGATTTTCCTCTGACATTCAGTCTCCTCTTTCTTTAGCATGGCTGCCTGTTTACTATCAGAAGAGAATCACAGACACTTACACACAGAGTGTTATCATCACATGGCTATTTTTGGCTTGTGATAGAGGCTTCTCATGAAAATAATCACATGCTTTATATATATAATGGATGCACAGGAACAAAATGTGCCTACAAGAGTCATTTCACTCAGGTTATGTTGCGCATCACTCTTAGTTATTCACATAATGACAAATCAATTTTATTTTTCTATGCATAATAAGGACAACATGTCAGGGAAAAAAGCTAAGCTTTTAGAAGGGTAAATATGGCTGTTTTCCATACTCCCTCAGATTCTTCATCTTGAGTTGCAGGTTTTGGCTTGCTTCCCTCTCCTGCTGCAGCCTCGTTGCTGCCTTCTGGGCTTTAAGAACCTGGAAGAGCTGCTCCTCTTCCTGCACCTCCTGCCGGAGCAAGGAGCATCTGCCAAGCTCAACTTCCACCTCACTCAGCTCCAGTCTGAGGAGCAAGAACAAATGCATGCAGATGGAATAAAAAGAATGGGAGAACTCTAAAAACACTAAGTATCTGTAGAGTCAATACGATGAATATTACCACCTCGATATCAGCCAGCTGTCAGCCCTGAGAACACAACCAGTTAAAAATCCCTGATCCTTCTACTTTAAACTATAAACACGCCGTTTTCATTCAATGGCAGTGTCACCAAGAGGTGACACTTTCCATACAAAAACTTTGACTTAAACAGTTTCACACTGTTTTGAGATGTCATACTGACATTTTTTTCACCGACTGAAATACTCTTATTACAAGCTGTAAGTTTATAGTCAGCTTGACCCCTCAGAGATTTTGCACTGCGAAACACCAAAACTATTCCTATTCTATCCTATTTCTAAACTGTTATTTTTTATTTATCCTATAAATGTCGTTCAAATGAGAGGCGAGCTTAAACCTGGCTGTATGATTGTTTAAAAGGCTTCTAAACCTGCACTGAAACCATTACAGTATGTTATTTCCCTCTAGAAAAACCCACACTTCCTAACAGCAGAATGAGAAAGGATTCCTTACAGATTTTTCACACAGCAAAATTGTTTACAGCCTTTATTACTGTATTGAGTAACCAGGCTTTATGACTAAAAATTGCACTAAAAAAAAAACACAAGGGGCTGCAGAGCTGTGGGTGTGTTTTCTAGGATACCACTTTAGTGCTGAAATACAATCCATGAAGACCAGTTAGAAAAATACATTTTTGAGTTTGAAGCTTTATCAGACACCCAAACACAGCAAGGCCGTTTGCTGTGTTGCTGACAACTGTAAAAAAACAGAAATACACTGTTCTTCAACAAAATAATCTTCCACCCTCTGTGTTTGCTCTCAGCGTCAAAGCAGTGGTACAACTGAGGCAAATAAGGGTGCTGGCCTTTTCTAGCAGTACTAATGCCTCTTAGATCAAGACCTGTTTTCCTCTTGGACTCACTCTAGTTGCTTCCGTTCAATGTTGATGTGGCCCTCGAGCTCCTCCTCGCTGTGCAGCTTTTGACATAGGTGCTTATGCCGGGCTCGCAGTCGAAACAAAGCCACGCTGACAAATTTTAAACAGAAAGACAAAAAAAAAATTTGTCAAAATAAAAGCACCAAAGACCAGTCGGTTTATTTTAAACTCACCTGTTGTCTGTTATTTTCTGTTGTTCTATCTCTCTCTCCAAGTTATCCCTCTGCTCCGAAAAAATT
This sequence comes from Etia nguti, assembly GCA_015106755.1. Classification (NCBI taxonomy): domain Eukaryota; kingdom Metazoa; phylum Chordata; class Actinopteri; order Cichliformes; family Cichlidae; genus Etia; species Etia nguti. The sequence continues at coordinate 75,693 of VUQG01004231.1, forward strand.
CGAATATTCTGTTGACAGAGTTTTAGCTTTTCTCTGGAGGGAAAACAAACACAAAAAAAAACACAAGATAAAGAAGACAAGCTGCAGTGCTGACATAGAGAAACACCAAAAACGTGAACATTTTCAAGGCACTTAAAGTAGGATGCGTTCAAAGCACCGGTTAATGGATTTCCTTGAGGCCATTGCAACAACAGGGAGGTAATTCTGTGTCCTAACAAGGTAATCAAATGAAGATATTAGAAAGCTGAGAGTGGACACACACTGTAACAGCTTTGAATTGCCCAATGTTCCTTTTGCAGTCTAATGGTGTGCAACACAACAATCTGCGGCTGTGGCAAAAGACCGTCATAAAAAGAAAATTGCGGCACATGGTATGACAAGGCCTGCAGACTAGTTGAAAGATAGGTGCGCTTAGGTTCCCATTAAACACACGTTTACTGTGGCTGTAGTATAACTCCACGCTGACCGCTGACACTCTGCGCTAAAGGAAGATGACAGACATTTGCCATGGAACTGCATCACAGTTCATCAGGTGCTCAATGGCTCATGGTCCAGACAAATAAAAAGACGGATGGAAAGTGGGGAGAAAGGACATTATAAGAAATGTTCTGTCCTCGGCTGAAATCATTTCCTGCAAATTGCCGAATCAATTGGAACAGATATGATTGGCCTTGTGTAAAAAGGGCAGGAGCAGAAGAAAGAGGAATAAAACAGGGGAAAAAATTTGAAAAGACTGGGCAACAGCCTGTGAATGCTTTTTAATTCTCATAAAAAACTTTTCTACTGGTACTGGTTTGTGTGGAGTCTAGTAAGGCTCACAAAAATATATGTAGGTAAGGAGCTTCTGTAGCTCTAGAGGTCTGTCGGTGCCAGGTTCAGACCTGGCTTTCAGCACATCATGCTCCTTCTGTCGGTGAAAGCAGTCCAGCTGGTCGAGGTTTCGTCTCAGCTTGAACATCCGTGCTGTCTCGGCATAACTCCTCTTCTTACAACCATCAGCCATAGCCGCAAGGTCACCGTCACCATCGCCAACACCATCATCCTCTCTTGGGGCAGATGCAGAATGACATTTAGAAAAGGCTCCTTATGTGATGCAAACTCTTAGATACACACCACTATTATTCACAGACTGTCTTCCATGTATGGAGATATATGATGTAACAGACTTTCAACAGATGCTGGAATAAAAAACAGAAATTGAACTTTATTGGTTTGTATAACAATATCTGACCGAGGCAATCACCGTGGTTTTGAATACAAGACACACTGGCATTTGGATTTAACTGCCCATTAGTTCTCAAAAAAATTGCAAACACCCACTCAGACAATTCTTCTAACCAGTCCAAATCAGCAGGCACATCTGACTCTTCAGCTTTAAAGGTCTCATCACCTGGATCATCTGAAATAAACGAGCATATCTCAGTCTCAAGATAAAACAGGCTGTTTTATATAGGTGTAGTTATGGATAAAGCTTTTTTTTCCTGAAAGCTACATGAAGCAGCAGAATCTGGTATTTACCTTTACTGTCCTCACCTGGACTGAGGTGGACATCCAGCTGTCCACACCTGTCTGGCTCCACCTCTGCGGGACTTCTCCTGTCTTCTACCTCCATGTCACCTTATTTATGAAGGGCACAGGACCACATTACTGAGCAAGCCTTATTTATAACGGCACATAGAAATAGGCATAGCAAACCTGTTAAGTCCAGGTGAAGTCATTCAGCCAGTTCTTTCACGCAACAGTAAAATAAATTAATATTAAAAACTGGCCACTATTGCTGAAATTTAAATGTAGTTTTAAGCGGCTCTTTTTGGCGGTTTAGTAGGGTTAGGTTTTATTTCCGTAGTGCCAGTGACATTTGTCCCAAGCACCATATTATTCAATAAGAATAATCCTAAAAGATAACAGGCGTGTCTTTTATTCGAGTTGTGCTAGCTTGAAAAGCAAGAAAGTGGGGCCAGCTAAAGCAAAATAATAATAATAATAATAATAATAATACTCTGTGTCACTCTTACGATAAAAAAAAATACATTAAAAAAAACTGTTACCTTTTGTAGCTCGTCTTTCCTTCTCTTATAAAAACGGCTTCTCAACATTACTTTTTCTGAAAGCAGCCATGTTTGCTGGTGTTTCCAAGGAAACGTGACGCGAGGGGCGGAGTCGAACCTCCCGCTGAAACCTTCCAGGCGCGACAGAAATTAACTGTTGGTGGCAAAATAGCAACGACAGCGTCAATAATCGATTTACCTGTCGAAATGATCTAAAAAAAAGTCTGTCGTTGGGCGGTAATGACAAGGTAAACTGTTAGAGACATTATAAGACTTCAATTCAACATGAAATGTAAAGGTTTTAATATCTAAAATGACTGTCTTTCTTTCTTTCTTTCTTACAACATTGCCATTCACCGTTTTCTTTCTCTGGCCTGACAACAGTCAAGAAGCCAGAGAGCAGAAAATATCTCAGCTGATTCAGAGAGAATGATAAATCTGTGTTATGCAAAGTCTTTTGTCAAGCATGCACAACCCCACGGGAAACAGGCGTGCATTTTCTAGTAGATCGGTGGCTTATTGCACCATCACAAGGCTTCTTTTTCTTTTTGCTATTATTAAGCTTTCATCGAGCTCATCATAATTTTGAAGAGGAATTCACAAGAGGAGGGAGAAATGTGTGTTTTTACTGTATAACACACTGAAGTCATGTGATTCGCCTAGAGGAATAAGTTGTATTACCGTAGGAGGCCTGGTAAATAAATAGTGTGAGGATGCGTGACTGTGATGTATGGGAGGGAGATTGTTTTTGTTTCGTTTTTTGAGATAAAGGCAAGAAAATTGACTGCAGTAGAAAAAGGGAGCTCAGCCGATATTAAGGATGGATCAGCGGGAGAAAAACAGAACGACAAGAGAGAGAATACATGATGGTGAAAAAAGGAGCCTAACAGGAAAATGAAGGAGTTCGTGGATGAGGAATACAACAAATGCAGTCCTGTTAAATGCACTGTAGTGTGTATGACAGTCTAATATTTTCCACATCAAAAGCCCTTACAGTCCAACTCCACGAGATGTTGAACTTTATGGTGCGGATGACAACAAATATAAGCATCCACCTAACTGGAGAGAGCCTCAAAATAAGAGTTACAAAACTTTGGAAAAGTGGACTCAAAAAAACAAAAACAACTGCACATCAGTAAAAATGTATTAACCAGATCCAGATTCAGAAAGACACTAATGACTAGTTCAACTTCATTAACTTGTGTCTGATGTATATATTATTCTCTTAAACTGCATTGTTTCTCTTTTGTCTGCATTGTGAGGATTACTGCATCAGATTTGAATGTTCATTGCCTGACCATATTCACAGTTGCTGCTTCGCTTAATGAGACATAATGAGTGTTTTCCAGGAATTTTTAGACATTCGATACTCGAAAGTAGATATGACAGGAAAGTAGAGGAGGAGCGAGACATGAGGAGTGCCAGGCAGTGTAGGAATCCTCATCCCTCCCATCCCTGTGTTCTCTAATATGACTTTTCTGTCAACTTACTGTACTGATGTCTTATCTAATCTCTATTCAGTTCCTTTAGAGGCTAAATCTCGTGAAACTGTGGCCTTTGATCTCTTACACCAGAAAGTGTTTGATCCCTGAGAAACAGTCTGATCTGCATGTGCTTTAGAAAAGAATTATATAACAGTCTGGGGTGGAGGCTTGGATGTAAAAGTGTACATACTGTAGGCCTATTTCACGAAAACCTAGCAACACATGCAACCAGGTTTTGGAGGGCAGATTCCAGATCCACTCTATAAGGCTTTTTAACAGCTGGGGTTGCAACACGACAAACACAGCCTGTGATTACGTTTACACTACAAAGACGGACATTACAAAATTCAACTAAACAGTTGTTCTTTTATGCATTACTACATGCATTTTGTCACTCCCATACATAAAATCGGTCTTTTGTTTTTAAAGTTGCCAGTTATCAAATCAAATCAAACCAAGTTAGAGAGGCAATATTCACCATAACTTCAATATGCTGAGCGAATTAATGGAAGGCCCTATATTTTGGTGTTGATACCGATACCGATACCAAGTAAATACAGAGCCTATTGCCTATACCAATACATTTAAGCTATAAAGGCAGTTTGTGTAGGGGAGAGAATGGGTCATGATTTGTGAGTTCATTTTTGAAACTGGGTTTTTTTTGGAGACCTGGAATGTAAAAGTGTCTGTATCTAAAGCACGTTGGTTCAGCTTCTGTTGTGTAAATGTGCTACAGGCTAATATATTAGACGTGACAGTCAACACAAAAAGGTTCAGACATTTTTCATAGTTCATGTTTGAGGTTCATTTCCAAGAAAAACATTAATTAAATAAAAATAAAATTAAAAAATTGAATAAATAATGTATTTAAGACAGTTGAGTGGGCTTCATACTGAGAACGAAAAAAAAAAAGTATCGGTCCTATCGCGCTAGTATCGACTCGGTACCAATACTAGCGATACTATCGTCCACCTCCACCCTGCCTACCAAAGAAAGGACCTCTGCGCGCACTTTGGACCCCACTGGGGTCTTGGTGCAGCCCCCCTCCCAGCGTTTGATCTTATTCCAACAGAAAGAATCACAACTTTATGTGAGCCACTAATTACCTAATGGAGATGAGTCAAATGTGTCAAACATTACATAATATATTGAAGTCCTATGCTTATGATGCCATTCCTGCCACCCCACCCCACCACCCACCCCCGCCTTCTGTGTCCAGATTCAATCTGACGTTTAGAGGCCAAGCGACGGAGGGATCGACAGATTAGCGAGTCTCCCTCCCTCTCTCCCTCTGCCTCTCTCCATCCCTTTCTCTCTCACTCGCTTTCTGCGCTGTTGGTGAATGTGTCAGGCGGTGGATCGTCTCCTTGTTTCGGTCGGACCCGGAGTTTTGTCTTCATCTTTGTCATAGGTGCGCTCTTCTCTTGTGAGCTCCTGGACGCCGAGGAATCGGAGAGCTTACGACCATGGGGTCACCATCACCTTCACCTTCAGCACCACACTTTACTTTCTTCTCCGCGGCGCTGGATCGGGAGGAGAGCGCACTAAAATAACAATAATTAAAAACAAACAAAAAAAGCTAACAAAAAATCCTCTTTGTGGGCTTTGTCGTCGAATTAAATTGCGGGGGAACTTTTCTCCTAACATTACGCATATATTAGTCTAACAGCGTGTGGAATGGAGATCCCAACTTTCCTGCTTTCGAGTCTCGCTGTGCTCTTCGTCGGAGGAGATATTTTCACCAGGTGAGATCAGCCGTGCTTTTGTTTGTTTGGTTTTTTTTTTTTTAACTTCTTGCAGGTGTCTTATGTGTTTCCCACTGCGGAGCGCTCCGAATATTCCGGACGAAGTTAGCCATAAATTTAAAGTCAAATCATAAACGGTGTTAATAATAACAAGAACGCTAAAAATTAGAATTAGAATTAGAATAAAACAAGGTAAGGCACTGTAATATTAATGTATTTTGGAGCAATAAACCGCTCTTCTTGTTGATTCAAAGTCTCGCGTCAGTTACAGTCCTGCTTGTTGTGCAACCTCCTCCCACGACTCAGCGTTAGCAAAACTCACGTTCACGTTCACTCGTGGATAAACGGACTTCTACAGGCTTATATAAAACTACTTCTAGACACCCACAATCTGAAGTCTGCTTTCTTCCCCGCTTGCATGAACCTGATGACACCATTTGCATAATGCATATGCATAGTAAGAGGTGATTGTTTTCTATCCCCCCCCTGGAGATGAATACCAGCTGAGTGGAAGCGTTTGCATGAGTGTGTGTGTGTGTCAGATAATGTCACGAACCTCCAGGGGGTGACATTACCTGCCACGTAAGGGGTCAAATACATCAGATGTTCCCATGATGCAGGCCTCATTCTGTAGTAAACACAGTAAATTTAAATAGAATATCACTAAGGTGCTCAATTTGGGAAGTTAAATTCAAATAAGAAAAAAAGGTGTAGGTGCTGCTGGGAGCTTCAGTCGTGAATGCGTCTCCGAAGTAGGATTATTCCAGGTTGTGTATTATAAGATGAAGAAAAAGAAGTCTTAAGAGTGATCCAGTCCTATTCAGCAGGGGTTCAGATTTCAGCCATTTGAAAAGATTTATCAGGGTCATCGTGCTGACTCTGAGGATAAATTACCTTCTCACCCAGGAGCAGGTCAGGTCTGTCTAAACTAGTTTTTTAGTGCTTTGTTTTCGACAGAGGCCTACATTCATAGGCATTCAGTTCGTGGGATAATCAGCATCTACTACAGAGCTTCAGTTTCAGTACTTGCTGCTAAGTGCTTTCACACTGAAAAGGGCAAAGGGTGAAGCTCCCTAAGCTTTGAGGGAAATTGTAGAAAATCACCTCTATTGTCCCTCTTGGCTGTTCACCAGTAGAGGGAGTAATAGCTATTGTAATTGGATTTTCCCGCCTCCAGTCACTGCTGTTATTATTATTTTCTTCTCAATACAATGCAGAGTGTAGGCTTTTTCTTGCACCTCATTATGTGTCATCTCTCTCTCTCTCTCTCTCTCTCACACACACACACACACACACACTAATGCACACACACACATTTTGCTGTTCTGCCTTGCAGAGGAACCTGCACGCCACTTTCTTTCCTCGCTCCTGCTCTGCAAAGAATCACCCTGATTCTCTTTTTTTAGCTCCTCATTTATCCATTTCACAAAAGTTGCTTAGCTAAGTTGCGCCTCGCCACCTTTGGTGTTGCATGAATTTCACAGTTTTTTCTTTACAGCTGAAGTGCCACTTACCCTTCACTTTACCGAGTACAATCTGCATCTAAATGGACTGTATAATGTCTGGAACAGAGGAGTGGGCTAGAAAACATACTGTTGCGTAGTAGAGAAAAGCATCATCCTTTGGTCATCGCTGGCCCGAGATAAAAATTGTCTTGACGTGGTAACTGTTAAATAGAGTGCCAGATATGTGTTAATCCATCCCTGAAAGTACTGCGCAACAAATGCTTTAAAAAAATCTATCATGCTTAATCTTTCCAAGGACATTCTTAGTCATGTAAAAAAGTAAAACTATAATGTACAACTTGATTTTTAAAGATTTAGGTCTTCTGGTATTTGCCAAAAAGTGCTTGGTAGTATTTAAACCATTGCAAATGAGTTGTTGGCCTATAACTTCTCATACATATCTCAAACATATCTCTCGTGAATAATATCAAGTAACTTTAAGCCAGAAAGAACATTGCTGTCACAATGTAGAAGCTGCACTTTACTAAAGAGACTTTTACATGTCCTTTATTTCTGCAGGCGAAAGTGTCACTGATATTAAGAGTGTTGTTTTCAAGAGAGATTTGGCAAAGAGGGCAGCAGAAATAGGAAGAAATACAACACTTCAGTTCTATAAACGTACTTTAAGGCACCAAAAAGCGCTGGAATAACACATAGTCACAAAGATACTTGCAAAACAGCTCAGTTTTTTCTTTCTTTCTTTCTTTTATATTTAAATCATTTTGTAAATCATGTTGTCTACAGATATTTACCAGTACAAGCAAAGATATTAGACATAAAAACCACACCGAAACATCAGCAGTCACTTTTTGCCACGACACCTGGAATACAGAGTGAGTTAAAAAAGCGACTAACGCTAATCCCCACCTCATTCACTTCTGCCTCAGTGCACGATTATTGACTGTATAACTTTCTGGAAGTGTTGCATGACAGTTTAAATTTTCATGGCTACAAATTACAGATTTTTTTTTTGTTTTTTGTATTAGGCTTGTTAGCAAAATGCAGTGAACCTGTCATAATGGGTGATGCATTGCTTTCTTCCGGTGTGGGACACTTAAAGGGAACTGCACAGAACTGACATTCATACAAGATGGCAGGGAGTTAATTTACTGCACTACACTGGTTGAGTCGATTCAAACACAGGCTAAGCCTTTTCATTAGATTTTGTCACTATGAAAAAGGATTAATGTGTTTTAGTCTTTTTTGTACCAGCAAAGATGTGACTAATATAATAATGGTGGCTCTGTTATATGTATGTCTAGTCATTAATTCGACCCGTGTTCTTGCTGCAGTCACAGTCCACAGTGGATTTTTATCATGAGGGCCAAAGATCATGTTTTTAAAAAGAAATGAAAACTTGAAAGGTCAGCTAGGTCATTTTTTTAGAGCTGACACTGACAGAAAATATCCATATACATGATTAACCTGACTTCCAGTGGTTTACCACTTGTAAGAATTTATTGTGACGCAGCAGCTACATAAAGTGTCGAGTCTGCAGTGTTATTATAATTAGACTTCATTCAGCTCTGATTGCAGGAGATAAGTCAACAGCGAGGCTGCTATCTGGTCACAAAGACGGGAACATAAATCAAAACTCTAACCAGCACAGACTCCCGTGACACGCAGGTGCTACTAAAGATAGCTGAACATACTGACACAGGTGCCTGCACAGCCAGATTACAGATAATACTTTCATGCATGTCGGTGTGTGGTTATCACCAGCTGACTGGAGGTTGAAAGGCGATTCAGTGATTGCGGGCTACAACAGCGATATCTCAAAGACCAAGAAATGTGACAATAAGAGTGTGGGGGAGAAAAAATACTGATTCAGTCCAGCAAAGCTAAACCTTTGAAAGAAACGAGGACCAAAAGAGATTTAAGCAGACCTATTATGCGTTACATGTTCTCCTCTCTTATTTATACTGGTAATTGTGGTGGATTCTCATATTAAATAATGAAGTGATGCACACATAATCCCTGTGAACTCAAAGTCCAGGCTCAACACTTCTCAGTTTTAGATTTTCTGCTTTTTCAGAGTTTAATGTCATCATAGAGGGATATCCTTAATACGGTGTGGCTGGCTGTGAGCACAGAAGCCCTGCTGACATGCTGTTCAAACCTACTGTTCACGAGGGGCAGCCAATTGTAAAAAAGTTAGCTTAAAGAGAGTAGGAAGTGAGCTAAAATGGTTGATAAGGATTCAATGTAAGGATTAGTTTGAGTTGTAAATACAAAGCCATTTTAGTAAACTCCAAGTTATGAGCAGATGGTAAATGGATTGGTTTTCATGCAGTGCTTTTCTACTATACTTGAGCACTTAGAGTGATTTGTACAACACACCTTGTTCACTCATTCATATGCATGCACGTTTTTCTATATCTGAATGCTTTTCTGTCTAACGTTCACACTCTGAACGCATCAGAAAGAAACTTGGGGTTTGTATTTTGCCCAAGAATACTTTGGCATCCAGACTGGAACAGCCAGGGATCAAACCAACAACTTTCTGATTAGCAGATGACCTGTTCTACCTCCTGAGCTCCAGTCTATTAAGTATATAAAGCCTCCATTAAATAGGGCCTTTGTTGTAAAAGAAACGCATTAAAAACTGAACACAAATAGAAGAAGAGACTCACATGCAGGCTGACTAACCCCCCAGGAAAAATGCTGGATTACCGACAGAGCAAAGCTGAGTCTAAAGCATATCTGAGAGAAAAGCATTCAGGACTAAAGTCTTGATTCCGCCACTCTTTAAGAGCCCAGTTGTGAAAAATATAGACTAAAATGCACGGATTGTAAGGAGTGTGGGGCCAACCTATTCCTGGGGTCTTGCTGCCGGTCGACCTGGCCCCACGCTGCAGCTAATATTATTGTATTTTAACAACTAGTCCAATAGTTTAGCTTAGAGCACACCTGGGATGAGAATTTTAGTGTCATGATTTACCTTTTCAGGAGGACAGGCACAGGAGGTCACTCCCCACCTTTGTTTTCATGTGGACGTGTAGTTTAGGAGCAGGTGGCTGCCCCTGCTTCATGCAGGAGGATTTAATCTCCACATTTTATGATCTTTTCTGGCTTGTCACACTTGTCCTTAAACCTGCGCTCAGGTGAAGCCCTTGTCCTGACTAATCCGCATGAGAGGCTGACTCAGCGGATAAATCCCCCCCGCCATCCGGAGAGTACATTAACGCGGTGTTTTGATCATGTCCCCCCGACTGCATGAGCTGGCTCCGAAGCCTGACTGTGCGCTGGCTGCAGGGTGATGCAGGCACACCTCAGCGCCTCAGCTAGAAGCCGCCTACTCAATTTATGCTGACATATCACACGTAAATGGGAAAAGGAAACAGTTTAGGACAGTTTTGCTGATTTCATTAATTTCTAGATGATTACACATGAATTTATTTTGCAGTTTGCATAGTGAGAATATGTCACTTTGATAAGTATATTAAACACAATGAAATTAACCTAATGATAAATATCCCAGCGGTATCTAATCCCCATGAGAGTAGACAGGGCTGTGATACAGCAGTTCTGCGTTGGGTATTTTGGACTGGTTACACTCAAATTGTAATGTGAGTGCTTTGGAAACCAATGCATAACAGAATTTCATGTGCATTTCGTGCAGTTCCTTCTATGATCACGATATTCAAGTAAATGTCAAAATGATTTGCTTTATTTTATCCAGCGGAGGTGTGATGTGTCGGCAACGTGATGTGTGACGAAAGCTAGTCAGTGGCAAACTATCCAAGTTTGGAGATGTTCCGGGTCTTCGGGCTCTTTAAAATAGTGCAGGATATTCACTGACCTGAACGCGAGCCCTGCAGCATTTTGCATGGAGATAAGGACCTCTCTAACAACAGCGCTGTACAGCACGATCATTCCACAGACTCCATCATAGTTTTTTTTAATTTTTTATTTTATCAGAGGCAGAGACAGAAGCCCTGTGTTTAGAGACACCATTATGTAACTAGAGTTTCAGGGTTCATACGTATGAAGTGTCCTTGAGCAAGACATCGACTCCCTCCCAGCTTTTTTGCAGCTTCCTGCTGAGGGAGGAGAGCGAGACATGTCTTGGTATCAATGAGAAGAAATGGAAAGGGTGCAAGGCTCACAAATTAAGTTGTACATGGGGTGGTATGTATTGAATGAAAGGACTTACTCAGGGTGGTGGTCATCCACCCACTGTAAAAAAGGTATAAACTGACAGTAGAGTATGAAGAGGCTGAGCTTCAGGGTTCAGCGTGCAGTAGGCAAACAGGGCAAAACAGAGCTGCTTCTCAGTATTCTAAAGATCAAAGCTTTAAACTGATCAAGTCCACTCTGACCTTTTCTGGGAGAACTATGTTGCACTAAATACCTCCCAGAAACAGCAACTTACCTTTTTTTGTTTCAGATATAAATTTAATCTACCATAAACAATCTTTTTCTTCTTTTTTTATTCCTTTCCCTGTTTTTTATTTTAGGTAAGCTTCAGCTCTAGACCATCCTACAGGAAAGAGATAAAGTGAAAGATAAAGCAGTAATTTGTCCATGCTTTACTTAATCATTGAGGGTTAAAGGAATGATCCAGAATCTATACACGACATGTTGTTGAATTATGCTTTTGTCAAGTATACTAATGTGTTATTCAAAGGTTTCATGTACATAGCAGGCAGCTTGTCCCTTTGCAGTACTGTGGTAAAGTTTATGTTGCACTTTGGCAGAGCAGGCTGTGGTGTTTGTGTTCAGTTACATCAAAGGTAGAAGACACTGTATTTAAGATTCATATTTAAGGTGACAGTGCTGATTAGACTCACTTACCATATAGCCAAATAGCTCATGAAACATCTCTTTACATCTTGTAAGCTTCAGTTGGCTAAATCAACAAAAAGCAGTGACATTGGTGTAGCGGCACAGGTCAGCCAATCACAGCCTTGCACAAAGAAAAATTTGTGACTTATAACTACATAACTCGTTTCCCTGTGGTGCACGACTACACCTGATCTCAGGGTTTCTGCTACCTGCCAAACCCTAATTTAACCCCCGGTAATCACAACAATTCGGCCCCCAACAAGCCCAACTCTCTCTAATTGGGAGCAGTGTTGCTTTTAAGTATCATAATGAAGAAATAGTTTTAAAGATAGAATTATATTTAAGCTTTCAAAATGCTCACAGTGAAAAGCAAATGCTCACTGAAAATGTTGTCAGTTTGTTCTCCTATAAGATTCACTCATAATGCCTAAACCATGATTCATGGTTATATCACTCAGCAAAGCTTCAACTCTTAAAATGTCACTGGGTAAGCAAATGTCCATACTCTATTAACCAAAACATAAACGTATGCGTCCAGCCTTTTGGCCACTCGAAGCACTATGGAGTAATTAATTTATATGTTTGCGCATGTGCACAAGGGCACCCATTACTACTGCAGCTATTTAACACATACACACTCACTAACACAAATTATTATTAGTATGATAATATATATTCTTAGACATTAGAAACTTTATTGTTTAGAAACATGAATGTTGGGAGAAACTTGAATACTTTTAACAAGAAAAAAAAAGAGGAAGCAAATCCAAGTTTGTTTTTAAATTTGGGACTTTTTCTTTTGAATACATTATACTATGGATACTCGTTTTTTTTTAAAAATGGATGTGCACAAGGAAATGGAGCACTCTGGAATGCAATTAAGACTGACAAACATTATTTGAGTGCAAATCTGGTCAATAAAACATCTGTTTGCCGTGTGGCGGCGCAGGACAGACCCTTAATTATGACTGCTAATGCATTGCGAACACACATAGAAACCCACACCTATAAATGTGAAGCAGCTGTTCGTTGATTTAACTATCTGTTTATTCATGTTTTATTTAAGATTTATCCCAGTGCTGTTCATTTCACCACAGAACTAATAGAAACAGTTAGATCAGGGCGCTGGTAGGTAGTTCAGGTATCGATCTGAGCAATTATATGATACTGATTAGGGTTGTTAGTGTATGTTGTGCTTTACATTCATAAAAAAGACACCATAAATTTGAGTGAAGCCGCTTCTCTTTGTTTTTCCTCTCCCCAACTGTTTAATGTTAGCTCACAAACAGACGGCAGATCCGGGCCCTGAGAGAGGCTTTTAATGAAAGTGAAATATAGAAGGATTAGGAGCGTCTGCAAATGCACACCCTCTCAACTGTTTGTCATGGATGGAGGGGTGGGAAAATGAAGAGGCGCAAATGTTTCGTAAATCCAAGAAAGCAATCAAATGTTCAGACCGGTGCGTCTTTTAACAGAATACATTTTATTTTTCTTTGGAGAAGAAGTGAAGTCGGGTTTTTTCCCTCCTTAAACAAACTGATATGTTTGTGGAGAAGGAGAACATTTAGTGTTAAGAGACCAGCTTGAAATAAAAGCAATAATCTGTGGCAAATGTGAAAAATTATATATGTATATATGAAAGTCAGTAAAGCCAGATTAATTGAGTCGATAAAAGCTTTTAGCCGGGATTTTGGATCCTTGGATTAACATTTCTTCTCATGTGTTTTAGAGTAAATCGAAGCAGAGCTGCACACGAACAGCCCCCTATCATAAAGAGGGAGAAAAATTCAAAAAAAGATGCTGTGCAACAACTACACCGTGACAGAAAACTCCTTCATACTAAATATTCACAGCTGTGTGGGAACTGCAGAGAATAAAGGCACCAGGGCCTTAACACTATAAATCCTAAAACATTTAACAACTGTGAAATTAGTGTTAAATTGCAATAAATAGTAATAATATAGGATTTGTCTGATATACATTTCCACCCGCTTTCTGCTCCTCTCCAGACAGAGGTCCGTTTGACCTTGGTGTGTTAACAAATGGCTTGAAAGAAAAGCTCTTTATTTCCAGATTTAGAAACTCCCAATTAGCGCAGAAATCCAGGAGTCACTTAGTGATTAATTAATTCACTCAGTGCTCCCATTTTTTCAGACATGACAGTGATTGCCAGACTAAAAATACATCTGCCTCTGCAAAATAGATCCACCGAGAAAATGTTAATGACATGGCAGAAATATTGCACTTTTATTTATTTAGTTTATTTCATATTCAGTTAACCAGCCGTTACATTTTGATGAATAGTTTCCGTCTGGCAGCCTGGAATAATGCTGTGCTCTCTGGCACGTCGACTTTCTTCAAATGTCAGCCTGATTTCAAAGGTCAGCTCGCGGCTTTTCATTGTCGAAGGATCTGAACACCTTCCACGAACCCCCCATGCGGTCCATTTCCCTGTTGATACCACCACCGCCGGATGTCTTGAATGTCTTTGAATGTCAGAAAAATATTATTTGTTTGTAGCAAAAACAGTCAGCGCCTTCAATTTTGCACGATAGTTTTGCGTCTAGCATTTGATTTGTCTCCATGTGTCTTTTTCATGGTGATGTCTAACAAGCCTCTCTTTTCAACATGGACTTCTCATTTTTAAACTCCCCTCTAAATATATGTGTATGTATCTGTGTATGAGCTCAGTGTTTCAGAATACAAAACTGCCACCTGGTGGTATCTTAGCTGTGCTACGCTTGTGAAATCCTTCACAGAGGCTCCTGCTGCTACAGCTCTCAGTGTTACCTTTCTGCCCTCAGGCAGCACTTCATGATTTCCGGAGCCTTAAAACACACAATAGCTTTAAATGTTGCTGTTTTTCCACTCCTGGCACATACGCAGAGGTGACAGTGCACGGGGGCATTTTGAACTGAGGAGAATACAAAACAATGCATGCACAAAGGTATGTTGTTCAGAATAAAAGTCCACGGTGTAACGAGAGCCTATTTTCAATTAAATACAGCGATTTGGAGGTTTGTGGAGTGAGGCTCAGCATGTTGTTTATTATGCGCTGTGTGGAATCTGAGGCTACGCTGTTAGATTTGGATCTGCTGTCAGACTCCTTGTGGACAAAGGCATGCTGTGGAAACACGACTGAGGAAAAATATGTCAGCCAGGCTTTAATCAGCGTGGCTTTTGAATGCTGAAACAAGCACAGACTTTTTTTTTTTTAACTATTTGAAAGGACGCCCCTGAGAGATGTAATTTTGCGCTGACATTCAGCATCTTTGACATTCAGGATTTAATCATTTTCATGCAAAGAGGAAACAAAAGGATGAGTTGCTTTGGGTAAAATAAATGACCAAATAACTGCACACACACACGTTTGTTCTTAATGTTTGAATCTTAAGAAAATGTGATTTCCTAAATCAGGGATGAATAATTCAAAGATCCGAAAGAGTTTTGGAAAACATGTTATTAATAAATGCCATGTTTTTGCGCTCCATCTTTTTCAGAAGCACATGCTGACAAGTTATAGGACTGAAAATGATAATTAAAGTGAAGGTTCCTTCATTTTCATAAACAAATACTGTATTTAAAGCAGCATCAGTCTTTTATAAAAGCCCCAAATTAAAAGTAAAAGGTGTAGCCAGTATGAATGACTTCATTTTCAGCTCCCTTAGCCTTTTCCTTCTCTCTTTTTCCTCTTTGTTTTCCTTTCTAGAATGCAAATGTATTGTTTGCTTTAGTCTGTGTAATCCACCCACCCACCAAAATGGCATACAGGGGTAGATTAGGAGCTGGTGGGCATGGTGTAGCATTTAACAGCTAAAAAGAGAACTATTTCTCTTTTTAGCTGGTGGTAGCTGCTGGAGGTTGACTATTACCCTGTTACCCTATGTCATGTAAATGTGTAAACATTTGCAAACAATTAACAATTTGAGCTCATGTTGCTCTTTTTTGGGGACCTTTTGTTACATCAAATGTTTTTCCTCCACTTTTATACAGTAAAACCTGACTGATGTGTCATTATTATCAGCCAACATTTGGTATTTGCCAATTTAAAACTGCTGAGAAATTAAAATGGAAAAAGTAAACGAGTTCGGAGAGACACCCTTCAATCATTTTAGGGGTGTTGCACAGTTTGTCCACCAAAGGATGCTCTGGAAATTCCCTTTTGGCAACACGGTGTTTGAAACACCAGAAAAACAACAACCAGCTGATCGGAGCAGAATCTGGCAGAAGGTAAATGAGTAAACAAATGACTACAAGTGCGATATTAGGGAAATCTCGTTGTGGTTTGTGTGTCTGAAAGAATAAAAAATATCGGGCTATATATCGGAATAATGGCTTATAAATCACCACATATCAGTATTATCACTACAAATTGTATATTGGCCAGCCTCG
>VUQG01004231.1:91674-110056 GCA_015106755.1 Etia nguti
CTCGATTACAGGACAGCCAACGGCTAACATGAATTCCTTCCATTAATCTGACAGATTCTGAACATTTCAGCTTTATGTCTGGACGCACAACCTGCTCACTTCTGCTGTGATGTACCTAGTGACATTTACAAACACAAAACTGAACTGCTGATTATGACTGGACATATATCTCGTGCTCTGTATGAGTCGCTCAGCATAATTGTTTATGAGAATGACATTTGATCTTTGTTTTGCAATAACAGTGAGGCTTTCATCATTTTATACTGTGGTCAATTCAGAAGAGAGGGCTCCTCTTCAAGGAGCCTTTGCATGAGTGGCAGGGGAAACTCTCTCACATATTACAGGCACACACAGAGATGCACAAAGAAACACAAAGATCATAGTGGCAATAGATAGGAGATACAATTAGCAGATACATATGCCTCACTTCTTTATAATTTGCTGCCAGACTTTCTAGTCATTTTTTAAACTGGTTTTTGGCAATAATTCTTCAGGCTTCTTCTTCAGACTGAAGGTCTTTTAATCCTTTTCTTTGCACTGTCTGCTTTCTGACTCATTTTCAGTCCAGTTCTTGACCTCACCATTTTCAGAGGAACTTTCCTATTGTTTGTTAAGCCACTTAAAACTCACCTATGAATCATTCGAGCATAAAATTTAGCAAAGAGCAAAATTTAGCAAAGTTGTATTTTTGCTCTAAAAAGCTGATTCCCCTATTACCTGAAAACATGGCATATTTCAGCATAGTGTGCAGTGTGTTGTTAAAAATTTACAGGAAACTAGACAATTGAAGGATAAAAGAAGAAGTCGCACGTCTAAAATCTATATACAGTAGAATAACACTATCTGAAATCCATTTTCTTAAGAAACAGGAAAAAATCCAGCAAAAACCTGAGACAGTGGAAACTGTGTTGTGGTCTAAGGCTCCATTTTAACCAGTGGTGTTGGGGATCCACCACCAGTACCATCTGGAAAGGATCTGATTGACAAAGACTTACTGCCAATGCAGTAAAAGCATCCACGGTAGTGGTGGCCAACATATAAAGAAGAGCTCAGAACACCCTTCAGGAAGCCTGGAGAACTATTCCTAAAGACTAGCTAAAGAAATTATAAGAAAGCCTGTACAAGGCTGTGTTGAAGAAGAAAAGTGGTCATACCAAGTATTAACTTTCAAGCTCATTAGAAATGCGCAAATTCTGTTTTTACCTTATATACTTTATTTCCATGTACATTTTAAGTGCACCTATTTTCCATTTATAACAAACTTTAAAGAGATGAAAGGAGGCTCAAGACTTTTGCACAGTATAATCAAGTGTGGGTACACTTCACTAGACACGAAGACCCCTAATGTTCTCTGTTACCAACACTGATATAAGTGTGACCTGCGTCTAAATTACTTTGATCAAATTAAATTCACTTCACTTCATTTCACAATAACAGTCGCCTCAAGGTGTTTGATATTGTAAGGTAAATACCCTAAAATAACAGCGAGCCAACCCCAACAATCAGATGACCCCTTAAGAGCAAGTACTTAGTGACAGGGGGAAGGAATAACTCCCTCTTAACAGGAAGAAACCTCTGGCAGAACCAGGCTCAGCGAGGGTTAGCAATCTGCCATGACCAAACAACATGCTTTGCAAGATAGTCAGAGATTTAATAATAAATAATCATTATTTGCCAAGTGGCGTATAAATACATAGCGAAAGAAAAAAGGTGAGTAAGGAAGAAACATTCTGTGCCTCATAGGAAGCCCTCAGCAGCCTAGGCCTATTGCAGCGTAACTAAGGGTTGGTCAGGGTCTTCTGATCCAGCTCTAACTATATGCTTTTTTAAGAAGGAAAGTATTAAGCCTAATCTTAAAAGTAGAGATGGTGTCTCTCTCCCGAATCCAACCTGGGAGCTGGATCTAAAGAAGAGGGGCCTGAAAGCTGAAAACGCTGCCTCCCATTCTACTTTTAAATATCCGAGGGACCACAAGTAAGTCAGCAGTCTGAGAGTGAAGTGCTCCTTTGGAATAATATGGTATCATGAGGTCTTTAAGAAAAGATGGAGCCTGATTATTTAAGACCTACTAAGTCAGAAGAAGGATTTTAAATTTGATTCTGGATTTAACAAGCAGCCAATGAAGAGAAGCCAATTTGGAAGAAATATGCTCGATATTTCTAGTCCCTTTTAGTCCTCTTGTTTCAACATTTTGGATCAACTGAAAGATTATCAGGGATTTGTTTATAGGAAAAACTGATATAAATGAATTACAATCATCCAGATAAATAACATATTTGTGTAATACGTGCATTGAAGGATGTATCGTGGTCAAAATTGACTCCGCGATTTCTCACAGTGTTACTAGAGGCCAAGGTAAAGCGATTCAGATTGAGTATTTGGTTAGACAACATGTACAATAACTGAATTTTTATCTGAATTTAGAAACAGGAAATTATAAGTCATCCAGGCTCTTATGTTTTTAAGATATTTCCACAGTTTAACTAATTGGTGTGTGTCATCTGGCTTCATGGATAGACAAAACCAGGTATCATCTGCATAGCAATGAAAATGTATACTATGCCTTCTAATAATACTGCCTAAGGGAATCATGTGTAATCCAAATAGACTTGGTCCTAGCACAGAATCCTGTGTAACTCCGTAATAAAAAAATGAACGATTTAAATAATGAATCTTATATATGTTGGAAAAAGTGGTTATTGTGTCAAATTTTTTGATGTACTTTTATGTATGCTACTAACTCTATCTGAAGTTCTGCCAGGCTTTTCCTGTGGACGTGTGACAGGACAACCACTGAAGGCTGCTGTGTTTGTTTTCTTTAGGGCCATGCTGAGTGACGTTGGGGACTATGTAGGTACAGACATTGAAATATCCTGGTTACCTAATCTGGATGATTTAATGAAGGGCTATGCCAGAAATTTTCGCCCTGGGATAGGAGGTGAGTATGAGATCTACTGCTTGTGGCGTTGGGTTACATTTCACCACCTCACATTTACAGCCATCCTTAGCATCACCCAAGCGAAGTCCTAAGTGCAGGAGCATGGATTGCACTTCATCTTCCAATTCCATTATCCTGAGAGGTGCCTTTGGTGTGGCTTTTCCTGTACAACATTAAAACAAGGCTCTGTTTACCTCATACAAATACATATGGTGACTTTTTAATCAGGTGAACAGCTTGTTAAGGACACACACAAAAAACATTTATTAAAGAGAGGCTCTGCAGGAGGGATTATGAAGGGCGTTGCCCTTCAAGGACACGCCGGAGCGGAGCGGTGGCACAAACACTGTGCGCTGCTCTGGAGAATTTGCTAAGAATGGCTGCCAAATGTGAAACATCCAATGACCACAGCAATAGATTTCTCAATCTCACAGCTTAACTCAGCTGAGGAAAGGTGAAAATGTGGGGCAAGAGTGCCGCTATCGCCACACACATACCACCCCGTGCATGATGCAGGCAATCATAATGCAACATCGTGTGGTCACTGCATTCTATTTATGTCACATTTTAATGTGTTGAAAATGGAAGCTAAAATGGAAGGCTGTTGTGACCACTGGGGAATCATGTCTGTAATTTTGGGGCAGTTCCTTTCATTCAAATCCCACCCCATACTATTAATACGGAGCAATAACAGGGCCTTAAATATAAGATAATTATGAAAAATGTCTCTGCAAGATAAGTATAATTTGTAATGATAGTGATGCACAAGATGTACAAAAAAAAAGCATGTGACAGACAGTTTGTTTCATAAAAGAAAAACCACAATGTATTTTTTTCTTTACATTAAATTTAAAATTTATGGATCTTGTCATTGCCCCTCTTGAACACTGAATATTAGAAAAATTGCTAAATAGTTGAAAGTTGAAAACCATATTATGAACCAAAGTGTTTGAATGTTTCCTCTGTAATATTTCTAATTGTCCATCGTGTTTTGGACACCTTTTTAACAGTAAGGGAGGATTTGTTCTGCAGTGGAATTGGAGTCTTTTTTTATATATAATGCAAGAAACTAATACACAGTAAAAAAACAAACAAACCCCACAATCACAACTTTTCCCACTGTAAACATCAGTATGTGCTGCCAAAGTTTCTAGATTGCAAAGCCTGTTTGCAAATGCAAAGTGTCTGAACTGATAACGCTGTAAAACAGTTTTCTGGAATTTTAATCAACTTGCATAATTGGAGTGGTAGCAAACAAAATCAATGCCATGTTTCTATGGTAATGCTACACATTGTGCTTCATTCTAATATGCAGCAAAATATTTTCTATTATATTTACTAACCAGAGTTAGTAAAATAGCTGTTTAACAAATGTAATAATCATCTGTGTACCTGCGCTGGAGAATAGCATCACATCACCCTCTAAACTCTCCCATTTACATCGGCATACAATAAGCATACAACTGAAAACCTCTCCCCATTCACTTGCATTTGGTGTGGAAAATATAAATTACCCAAAATGGCATGGGGAGGTGTTGAATGATGGGAAATGATTCCTTAATGTTTAATATATTTTAAATAGCCTTTCTGTTCTGCATCACCGAGCCCCCCCCCCGTAGTTTCTGCCCTCTAGCATTCGATGACTGCTGCACGCTCCATGCTAATCATGTGGCAAAGTGTTGAGTGAACGCTACAGCGTATGTGTGTGTGTGTGTGTGAATGTTGGCAGAAGCTCTCTCTGTGCAAGTCCACGAAAGCCCAGTGTTGTTTATGAATGCCCACTGTGTGATGTGCCACTTAGCATGGCTAAACTAGATAATGCTTCATCTCTATGCACCGTAGGAGAGTTTGGGACGTGGGAGGAAGGTGGGTGGGAGGAAAACAGATGGGTTATGGAGTTAGGATGGGAGGGACCAGAATGGGAATCAGAGAAGTGGTGTGGGTGGGTGTTTGAGATGGGGAGGGCAAAGGTTTGCCCTTTTTTTCTCACCATTTCCTCTGCAGGTCCACCAGTGAACGTGGCCATGGCTATAGAAGTAGCCAGCATTGACCACATCTCTGAAGCCAACATGGTAAAGAACAGACACTCTCTCCTTCTTTCTGCTCCGAGATTGTCTATCATCACTCCACGACTGTCGCAACGATCAAAGATTTACTATTTGCATAATCCTGACATATCCCACTCGAAGGTTTAAACGTATTCAGTGTGAACATGTGCGACACATCGGGCGAGTTGTTGGATAATTTCATACTTTCATGGATTTTGTATAGTGAAATATCAAATCCAATGGGGCAATTCATATTTTGCATGTGACTCTGATTTTATTTCAAAACAAAATATCATTTGCGTAACCTTTACATCTGAAACAAAGTTCAAAGTGCGGTGGCCATGAGAGCACTGAAATGAAAACACACTGAAAAAGACAGAGTAGACATAAAAGTGCACAGTATTCAGGGAAAGGCTGCAAAGTAAGACAATAAAGCCAAGTGCCTCATTGCTTTTATGCTGTGAAGACACATAAAACACAACCGGACACTGAACTGCTGCAGTAATATCTGAATTATGCAAGCAGAATAGTAAAAAAGCACCATGGTAGTTACTCACGTCACCAGCATTGTTTGCTTCTTTTTCAGCCTCCTCTCTGGTGGTTTATGCTGTTTGATGCTAATTGCGGTGTTTCACTCTTTGGTTGTGCTTTTCTGCATTTGCAGCCAGATCTGCATTTGCGTTTGAAGATGACTTTTTGTGTTTTCTTTTCTTTCTATATTTCTGTTTGTTAGGAAGTTCAGTGTTGCTAGAGTCACCTTTTGCTGAAAGCTGAAAAACACAGCTTCATGAATTCATCTTGCAATAGGAACAAAATATTTAATTCAAATCTACAATATAATAACATCAGATTATTATTTTTTTTTATTTTGCGATTGTAACGATAATTAACAGCATAGCATGTTAACGGTGATATCAGTTTTAGGGTTATGTCTAAAAATAAATGTGTTTGCACCCTTTGATTAAATGTTGCATTCATCATTAATTGAAGGGCCAACATTTCTTCTTTCTTTTAATCCTTCCTGTTTTCAATCAGACATTGTGATCTAAGCAAAAGACCCCAAAACAAAAAAACAAAATCAAATTAAAAAAAAAAAAAAAAATCGAAGTATAATTATTAGAATCCCAGAATTAGATTAAAAACATCTGTTTAGAGTTTTTTGTAATTCAGTTATTTCTGAGAGGTAAAATAAACTGAATCAACAGCATCTGTGTCAGATTTACACAAAACTGCAATAATTTAAAGAGGTACCAACATCTGATGCTAAGTCTCAGCTCGCCTGATGGAGCGACTGGTGAGATGTAGGAAAATAAGTAAATAAAAGAATGAAATGCAGCTTCTGCAGACTGAGATGTATTCCTCATGAGTAGTAAAATTACATTTAGGATTTTTTGCCCCCGTTTATGTTAGGCTGCACTTATATAGTTCCATAGTTGTTATATCCTCACGGTACTAATACTTATTGAATAATTACTTTTCTTTTCTAAATACTTTTAGATTTTGACACCATCTCACCAAAGATTTTTCCTATATGAATAAATTATTCTGATAATGAATAAACCACAAAAAAATGCTCTGTCTTGATTAGTATTCATTCTTGACACAAAGCCGTCCAGAATAATTAAATAAATTAAATATATATTAAAAAAATACAAAGTAAATATAATTGAACCTAATATTCCTAACAGTCTGTCTCCCGTTTTACGTTCCGTGGTGTTCCTGACAGGAATACACCATGACTGTGTTCCTGCGGCAGAGCTGGCACGATGACCGCCTGTCCTACAATCACACCAACAAGACTCTTGGACTGGACAGTCGCTTTGTGGACAAGCTTTGGCTGCCCGACACCTTCATCGTTAACGCCAAATCTGCTTGGTTTCACGACGTGACCGTAGAGAACAAGCTGATCCGCCTGCAGCCTAACGGAGTGATTCTATATAGCAGCCGGTATAAAGAAACAGATCATTGTCTTCTCTTTCTTTTGCCTACAGAAAATTATAAGATACCTCTGCAGTTTCATCTTAGTACACCAGCATTTTTTACTGTCTTTCGTCATTGTTTTGATCAGACTGCCCTGTTTTGGTTAAATATAACAGTTCTCATTAGCGCTGTGTTTGGATGCAGGCTGTTTTGAGCAAAAAATGAAAAAAATTGGAAAAACAAACTGTTATCCAACAGCAAGCAAAATACAGCCAAAGATAGTAACTAAATGGACTTTTCGTTAAAGAGTCAGATTTTTATACCAGGAGATAAATAATGAAGGATTATGGCAGATGTACTGATGAACATACAAAAAGACGATCAAGGAAAATTAGTTTTATTGGAAAGATGACAAGTTGAAGAAACTGTAATAGCATCTATGTCAGGATTTGATTAAGCGAGCCGTTTTGTTCCTAGAATCACTTCGACAGTGGCGTGTGACATGGACCTTACCAAGTATCCCATGGACGAACAGGAATGCATGCTGGATTTGGAAAGCTGTGAGTTGGGATTGATTTTAAATGTTCATTTCTTTCTGCCTTCAAACATCTTTTTGGGTTAAAAATGTTATTTCAGTTTATTGCTGAAACATTTTATTATGTGCGAGCACGGTGACATTTGTGAAAGGTTACAGTGTCTGTGACAGGATGAAAATGCTAAATGTTGAGCGAACCTCACGCCCCATATCTGTGTCGGCTGGATGGGTAAATGTCTTTGTTGTTGTTTTTCTAGATGGTTACTCCTCAGAGGACATTGTGTATCACTGGTCGGAGAGTCAGAGACACATTCACGGTTTGGACAAATTAGAGCTTTCCCAGTTCACCATCACGGACTACCGCTTTGACACTGAGATGATGAATTTCAAATCAGGTGAGCATCATTCTTTTTTTTGGTTTTGTGTCTGTATAATGTTTTACACGTGATGCCCCATGTGGTGATTTTGGACTTTGCTCCCTCTTTTGTTGGAGAACTCTACACATACTTCTTGATGCATGACTTCTTTTTTTCAACCAGAGGCTCTTCTGTGGTTGTATTCTATTCGTAGACGAAATGCATCAAGACAGGCTTGCTGCTGAGCCAGACAGGAGATTTAGGAGATGAGAGCAGTAGCTGCTGGGAAGATGCAGCTGCAACACCATTTTATGCGTTACATCTTGAAGTTGTGCCACTAGGGGCAAAAGCGAGGCAAAAGATGTTGCCTAGTGTCAGATCCTGTGAAGAACAAGGGTCTCCTTATGATAAATAATTAGCAGCTTTGGTTGAGCATTTGAAACAGAGAGACTTGTTGTCTGCTTCACAGCGGGACGCTTTCCGAGGCTCAGTCTTCGCTTCCAGCTGAGACGCAATCGAGGAGTCTACATCATCCAGTCGTACATGCCTTCGATATTACTGGTTGCAATGTCCTGGGTGTCCTTCTGGATCAGCCAATCAGCAGTGCCTGCTCGTGTATCCTTAGGTTAGTATTAATTGGATGAAGTATATTTTTGAAAAGGGGTTATTTCAGTAAAGGTTGGTGCTCGTTCGTCCTCTGAAAGGTTAAACCACAGAAATGACAGTTTTCTTTTCTTAGAGTCTTACTGCTAGTGGGGTTACATTCAAATGAACACATTCTGGTTACAAGAAACTCATAGCAGCCTATTGATGACCATCACAGGTACTGGTAGGACTGGTAGGACGACATAACATACATGCAGATGTTAAAGGAAAATAATAAATCTTTAATTCAGTTCTTGCACTTATTTCTTCAGGTCTCACACAGACAGCCTCAAAGGGCTGAATATGTTATCTTATTAGTTATGTGGGTTAATTAAAAAGGATTTTTGATTAAGTATTTTACATATGTCATGCAGCCTTGCCTTCTGCTATGAAATCAGACTGCACATAAACCTTAATATCGCAAACTAACTTTGCAGTTTTTCGGAAAATTCCCATCTGAAAATTGCCTACTGACTCAACAATTCCCTCTGCTTGCTCATTTTGAGATTTTACTCAAAGAAGAAGAAGAAGATATATATTTCTTGATGTAGTATGTGAGAAATCCTTGTGGTAAATAGATACAACTAAAGAGCTTCTCAGTTCCCACCTCACTTGATGATCCTGTCTGTTTCATTCAGTGTTAGGCAGCTTATTAACTTGCAGGTGCAATGAAGTTGTGCCCCTCTGTTTGGCTGCACACACTGGGGGACATCGCAATGCAGACAACAGCTAGACAACTCGGTGTGCCAAAATATATCAAAACGCTAAATTTACATGCAGACCAAATTAAAATTTGTAAAGGGTCTGATCTGGCCCTCCAGCCTTGAATTTGATACATGAGGGTGAGAGAATTCAAACGTTCATGTCCTCTCAAGACTAAAATTCTGCAGAATGTGCCAACAGAATCGCTGATGAGCTGCAAGCATTTTAGTTAAAGTGAAAAAAGACAGCCTCATCAGACAGCCTGACGAGGCTGTCCTTTCAAGTTTAAATGGAAGATTTGGACCAGATGATGGGACACGAGTAACATTCACTCTGAGAGAAACATGAATATGTGCACTAAATATTTTTGAAAATCCTGTTCCTCATTTTGCTTAAAGCTACTAACAGAAAGCTGATAGTGTTCCTACAGGAAACCTTAGATTAACCGCCTAACTGACAGTTCATACTGTTAAGATATTGCTGTCTAGACTATAGTAGGAGACCGGCCAACTTGCAGTCTGAAAACACCAATCAAGAGCCCCAAATCCACAGAAGTCTAATTTTTGCTTTGGTTTCGTTCTTTTCCACAGGGATTACAACCGTTCTAACCATGACCACGCTGATGGTAAGCGCCCGCTCGTCCTTGCCCCGAGCGTCAGCCATCAAGGCGTTAGATGTCTACTTCTGGATCTGTTATGTGTTTGTGTTTGCGGCCCTCATCGAGTATGCCTTTGCTCACTACAACGCTGACTACCGACTCAAAGAGAAAGCCAAGGTCAAGGCCAGCAAGCTGAGCTCCGAGGTGAGGATCACTCATTCGATCATTTCCGTCATGTACTCCTGTCAGCAGACCTTTCAATGTGGAGCTTCGGGGGGGTAGGGTGGGGGTGTTGCTAGTAAATTGTGCACACCTCTTAAACATAGACCTAGGCCGGACATCAGGCCTTGGTGCTGACAAGCATCCATCCCACTGACCTTGAGCAGGACATGAATCTTTATAGAACATAATGGGAAAATAGATGATCGCCCCACAGGAAGTAATAGTGATTCTCATCATACTGTCAGCTTCTTAAGTTGCTGGTGTTCATCATAACTGAGGTAAACCTTCAGAATAACAGTGGCTATACCTGCTATTAAACTACGAGTACAGAAATATTAAACGTACCAGATTACCTGTCAGAGCAGTGAAGACAGTAAAATTGAATATTGCAGTGGTGTGATTGTGAAAAAAAAGAGCCAAAAAAAGAGTTGATGTAAAACTACAATGACAAACCTGAATACAGTAATCTGGGCAGTTACTTGGTAAGTACTAGAGCCCCACTGATATAGGATATTTTATATTGATGCTGATGCAGATATCAAGGTATTTAAAAATATAATATTACAATAAAATGGCCAATATAATTTTCTTTCAAACATACAAAACATAAACAGATTTCTCAAACCTTTGTTATGTTTAGTTATTTATTTACTTGTTTACCCTCTGCTCAACTCTGTTTGTTTCCAAACATGGAAATTGCCCAGCGCCATCTGGTGGACAAACTATGCAACATCAACACTCAAAAAAATGGTTGAAGTGCGTTTCTCCTGCCTCTTCTTTACTTCTTCACATTTTCATTAATTATCTATTACAAATACAGAACTAGTTGTTTTCCAAATAAATTTACAATACTGGCCCGCTGATCAGTTATGCTTTCAAAGCTTTTGGAAGAAATGATAATCATTATTACCACATAATTAACCCCTACCTTAACCACTAACAGGGTAAGGGTTAGGGTTAGTCGTGTGTTTGCAATGAAGCGTTATAAAATATAAAGTATCAGGATGGACCAAATACCTAAAACTTTTGCTAATAAGGTAGTTCTAAGTTATAGTAGTAGACCTCATGAATGCAAAGGGGTTGAATTGTTACTTTTGCCAAATTTTTATAAAATAAATTTGACCAGAATAGAGCTCTGTCAGGTAAACGCTTCAATGCTTCTCTCTCTCTTCCTTTCCACAGTCTATTGTAAAGAACGGCAAACAGGCAATGGTTCTGTTTTCCCTGTCAGTCACCGGCATGAATCAGGGCGTGGTCATTTCCAACCGCCACGGTCGAGCCCAGCGTTCCAGCAGCGAAATTCCCGGGGAGGGTGGAACGGAGGAGACGGAGCCGAGGCGGAGAAGGTCCAGGCAACCGGAGGAGTGCGAGGAAGAGAAGAAGAAGTGCTGTTCCAAGTGTGTCTGCAAGCCCATTGATGCAGATACCATCGACATATATGCCAGGGCCGTGTTTCCTTTCACTTTCGCCGTGGTGAACGTGATCTACTGGGTGGCGTACACCATGTGAAGAGAAGGCAGTGGGTCTGAGCGAATGGCTGCCATCCAGAGCTGTATATAAGAAACTGCTGGAGCTGTGCCACTTTAATGCTGGCAGACTGGTGCAGCAGAAATATACTGCAGCCTTCAGTAAAGGCGAGAACTCGTCAGACGAAAGACAAAATAAAGTATAATGGCCTGTGAATATGGAAATATGGTAATTACTGGAAGTATGTAGAAGTTTAAGAAGTTTTAAGAGGATTAAAATATATTTAAACACAAACAATGTCCTTTAAAGGCGAAGGACTATGTTGCCTGCGGAAGATTCGCATACAGTACACATTTAATACAGTTTAACTAACAGCAAACACTTCCACATCGACCTGTTATATAAGCTGACTTAACACAAGACACCAGACCTCACGTCCAGCAAAACAGCCGTACTGACCACAAGCTCTCCTCTAAACAAATACAAATAAGCATACTTAGCCAGTCTAACTCATAGCCACAATCAGTGAACCGCTTGTTATCTCAAAGCAAAAACACCACCCAGACAAGAGGATAACGAGATGAGGTGTACTGCTATTCTGCATGGCTGAGAACTCATTTCCCCCTCTCCCCTCCCGCCACTGCTATCCCCTCTCTTTCTCCCTCTCCTTTGGTCCTCCACCCATTTTTTTTCTGTTTATTTTCACGTTTAGGACACCGACTGGAGGGTCTTATCTCCCTCTGCCAGTTCTGCCTGTTTCCTTGCCATTAAAGGACTTCCTCCACTACCTGTGTGTGTGTGTTTGTGTTTCTCTCTCCTGGCGGCAAATGATCTCTTGAAAGCTAAATCCATGTTGGTTAGGTATGTTCAAAAGAAGAAGAAGCTGCTTGAAATCCCTTCTGGCAGGTCCGAACATGCATGATGTTCGAAATCAAAAATATGTTAAGGGGTTATGAATAATTAACTTGTCAATTATACTGTGCTCTATTAATAATTTTCTACTCGTGCCTGTCCTTTGTCTGAACTGGGAAATTGATTTCAGGAGACTCGTGGATTAGGAGGCACCACAGCTCCTTAGTTTTTTTATTCGATCACTACATTAAATACAGTGTATTATGTGACCTCCAGTTTGAGCATTTCAGCTTCTTGAATCAGAATGAAACTGCTTCTTTGATTAAATTATCAGTTAAAAAATATCAGATTGCTTTGCTTCTTTGATGAAAGGTTCAAGGTGGACACATCAGCCAGTAACTCTGAATGATGTAATCAGTTGTAACAAAGTGTAGTGTATCTACAGATTGTACAAACCATGTGGATTTACAATACTGTCCAAAAGTCTCAAGCCACACCTCATTTCTTTATATTTTGCTTCCCAGGAGCCAGACTTTCCAGTAATTTGTTTTAAAGTGGTCTCGAACAACAGTTCTCCAGGCTTTTCTGAAGGTCTTTTAAAGTTTTTCTTTGGATATTGGCTGCTTTTTCAATCACCTGTACCTGACCATGTCAGAGGAAAGTTTTTTGGTTTCTTAAGCCACTTAACACTAACCTAGGAATCATTCAAGCAAAAAATGGCGCCAGACTCAAGGGATGAACCAATGTTGTGTCTACAGATAAGAGACAACTGAGCAAAATAGCAGTTTTAAATTGTATCTTTTGGGACTTTGTTACTAACAGCCTGTGGCAAAAACAAAAAATACCAACAATAACACAGTTTGACAGACACAAAACCAACAAAGCGATTCCAGAGAGCTAATAGCTGAGATCGTGGCATACCTCAGCACAATGTGCAGTTTGGTCTTAGAAGGAATTCAGCATGTGGGGCTGTATTTCAGCCGGTGGTGTTGGCAATCAAAACTGATGGAAATATGACCACAGAAAAGTACAGTCAGACTGTGATCTGCCATGCCATTTAGAAAGCATCTGATTGACAATGGCCTTATTTGTCAGCATGACAATGATCCCAAACACACTACCAATCAGTCATGGATTGGCCTCCCCAGAGCCTGGACATCAACATTATTGAAGCAGTGTGGGATCATCTTGACTGAGGACAGACCAAAAGGTAGCCAACATCCATAGAAGAGCTTTGAATGTCCTTCAAGAAGCCTGGAGAACTGTTCCTACTTAAAGAAATGACAAGAGATCAGACAAAGTTGGAGAATAAAGGCTCGTTAGGATTGTACAAACTCTATGTTTGCCATATATACTGTATTTCCATGTGTGTTTCTACATGTTTCAATAACACTGCACCTATTTACCATTTTCCTTGCAGAAGAAATGAGGGTTGGCTCAAGACTGTTGCACAATACTGTAGCTTTCTAGTCTGAAGAGTGGTGTAAATACCAAGCCGATATCACGGCAAAGTGTGTGATAGACACGACGGTCCACCGTATCCATTTCACGCATTGCCTCTCCAAAGTGTGAAAAGGACACACATGCAGTAAGTGACAGTACAAATATGTTATTTCAAGCCAACATGAAAATAATCACAGGAAAGCATTTAAACAGACATTATTAACACATTTACACGTAAAGCCACCAGCTTAATCGCTTCTGATGATTAAGGACTTTGGACGTACTTCACGCGTGTTTTGCTTATTATCGACTTCTTGCCTCTATATTTATCATCTCCCCCTGCTGGTAATGCAACTTCTGCATATGTGTCCCTTTGATGTTTTTGAGAGGCAAAGATGGACCTGCGTATCTGTTACACGTTTTGCCTTGATACTGGGTCATATTTCTATATTTCTGCTAAATTTTGATTGACATGTGTTACCATGTTAGCCCTGCAACAGACCGGCAACCTGTCCAGGGTGTCGCCCTATGGCAGCTAGGATAGGCTCCAGGCTAGGGAAGAGAATTAGGGCCACTGGAAAAAGTC
This sequence comes from Etia nguti, assembly GCA_015106755.1. NCBI lineage: Eukaryota > Metazoa > Chordata > Actinopteri > Cichliformes > Cichlidae > Etia > Etia nguti. The sequence continues at coordinate 105,987 of VUQG01004231.1, forward strand.
ACAGCGGCCGTGCCCATCTTTTGCAAACAATTTACGTTGTGCTCGTCTGACTTTCTTCTCCATGACAATCTCAGCTGAGGCTCTCGGATATAACTGGCTTTCTGAGCTTCAGGAGAGCACTGACCGAAGAAAGTTAAAAATAAATACATGAAATAAATAAATAAATGAAAACAAAATATTTGAGTAGCCACTTCCTCTTTTCAACTCCACTGTATACTCCATCAGTCTGCAGTGCATTTACAGCTTACCATCAACACTATAGATGTTCATACAATGCAATAAGCAAAGCATCAGGAGAAGTGTGAATATCACTCATCTCGTCTCAGTTTTGGAACAATAGCGTGTGGTCTAGTTGTGTTTTTGTGTGTACACACCTCGAAGCATCAATAGTCAGTATTTTTACATTAATAAATATCAAATAACATGATTAAATTCACTCCAATGACTCAATCTCTCTGCTCAGTGGAGAATTTTAAAGTGATTTTCTTTTTCAGCTCATTATTTTGGTCATACAGTCGCCAATTTTGCATTTTTCACTCCTCTCAATAACTTTTTTTCCACATGCCACAGGAAAATAAGTTCAGTCAAAACTGATAGGTGTAGGTGCCATGTGTGCCTTATATAAATGCACCTACTCAGACCACCCAACCAATAAAGCTGACGAGTTGTTGGTGAATACACCGGCACTTTTAGGAGCTTCAGAGGCAAATATTTTGAATAGAAATGGTAGAGCTTGAACAGAGAACGAATGTGAGATTTAATGATGATAATGAAACTGCAAGTGGTGCTAATGTTAAAACAATAGCTTCCTCAGTCCCCAAATAGACAAACAAAACCAACCAAATTCTGCAGGTTTAAAAATGCCTCATTGGCAGGGAAGAGCAATCTCCTCTCTGTGATGATTGTCAGTCATCTGTCTTCGCTTCGCTTCAGTGGTTTAGTAGATTGACGGTCCTGGACAGCTTCCACCCACGCAGCATCCTCATTCTGATGCAACCGCAGTAACATACCCACACACTCCTGCAGTTGCTTGTTCAGAGGCCCATCAGCATCTCCTTTTCCTCTTGTTGCTCCATGTTTTTGTGTGCACAGAGGCCACGGAGTGGGGCAGTTATCAGGACCAGTACTGCAGTTACAGAGCAGTCATGGGTGGGAGCAGGGCAGGGCTGCGTGCTCTCCGAACAGGGAGTGCGACAGGCTGGCTTCTCCCAAGGAGATAACTTTGTTCTGGGCCAGGAGAGATGACATCATGACGGATGGCAATGAAGATGTGGGCGCAAGGGGCAGGAAGCGTTATCTCACATGATGGCACCGAGAGGATGGAGACACACACATGCACATAAACACTTGTGGATCACACTGCTCCTCGCTGATACTCCAATGGACTCGAAGAGTAGTCACTCCCCACTGAACACACATACATACATGCGGGAGTACACACCTCTGACATGTTCACTCTTCCACAGGGTCTAGGAGGTGGCTGTCAGTTAAAAGGCATAAATCAGACACAGAGGGCAGGTCACTGTGGGTGACTGTTGGGTTACTGTCACTTTCCACTGCACAGCATCTAAAACTTCTGGAAAATACACTGAAGAGACTGATCTCAAGAAGGACTCCCGGCTTATACTGTAGGTTTGTACTGCATGCAGCTGCACAATACATATTGCATGAATTCTTTTTTAAACTCTAATACACTAACACAGCGGCTCGGCTGTTTTTGACGCACACAACAACAGTAACAAGCAGACTGAGGCGAATGCATTTAAAAGTTAAAAGCAGTCATAGAAGCATTGCTTGCATCCACAGGATAAAGACTAAAGCTTGTGAGAGACACTGTACATTGTTTACATATATATATGAATCTAACATTTGGAAATTATGTTTTTTTTGGCAATTTGCCTGTGAAAGGGAGGTACTGGGTGTGAGAGATGGCTGGAATTAAACCGGCTGATATGGCATGATGCGTCTTTATAACTACAAAACCAGGGTGCTCCCATTTTGGCACCACTTTCAAGTCATCACGATAATCCATGGCGATTCAGGGATCAAATTCCAGCAAGCCCGTGCAAAGCCTCTGGGAGTGCTTTAATATTGACTGCAGATCAGTTTGTCTAACTCTTCCTTACTAATCACTGCTTGCTTTGATTTCCCCCCAGAGCTCAGAGGCTTTCATCCTCCTGGCTAACTAACTGACAGCGAGGGCTGTTTGCGCACTAACACATTGTGCAATAGTTACTGATAATGAAGCCTGAACTGGGTGATGATGAGCAGTGGTTAATGATGAGTGTGTTTAAGTGGCTTTTATTTCACAAATTGTTCCTTGCAAAATCAAATTGTTTTAAAGTTGTCCATTCTTTACTCTGCAGAAACCATGTGGGACTATAATTGTATTCAAAAATGCAATAATAATGCAAACACAACACTGTAGAAGTTTTGAAACAACATCAAGGACTCACTGTTGTAAACTTGTAAGGTTTTAGTTTTTTGTAAATAAACAAATATGTAAATTTTCTATTGATTAGATTGATTTGATTTTTCATTTGTGTTTTTATTTTATTTCATTTTATGTTCCAATTTAATAACAGAATTTCTACAGTATTTTTTTTCCAGGTTACTAAATCTATCTAAGCTAATAATTTTAACCCCTAATTATCATAATAACAAAGAGTGATCTTCAGAAAACCCAATGATGTATAATAAATGTAATAAATAATAACGTGTGAGGGGAGTGTGGAAAAAACACAACTTGAATTGTCCAGTAATAAACCTAGTTGTCTGAGAATAAAACCACTTGTGCTTCTAAAGTGATCTTCTCTGCAGGTTTTCTCTGGTGCGCGATGTGTCGCCTCCTGAATGTCTTGCTGGCCTTGCTGAGCCGCTTCCTGTTTGCTGTCCACGGGGTGGTGACAGTGTGGCGTGTTGTAGCTGTTAAAGGGGAGCCGTTCTATTGGCTACTGCTGACAGGCGTTGCTCTGTTGGGTGTGGAAATGGCCATCACTCTGAAATCCACCCGTAATGCAGAGTGGAAATGGTAAAACATATTTGACATGATTTTCCTTTCTACTTCCTTTCTACTTTCTATATGAAGGATGGAAGACAGACGCAACACTTTTTATCTTTTTTAATAGTGAAAATGAGATTTTTAATCTCAATGAGATTTTTTAGCTGGATAAATAAAGGACTAATAACAAGTGACTATTACTTTGGTAGCACTACTTAGAATGATATTGCAGTTGTTTGTAATTTTAGCACGTTTAGAATAAATACATTAAAGAAAGAACCCACATTACATCAAAGTTATAAATGGATTTGCATGTCATTGAGTGAAATAAGTCATTGATCCACAAGTAAAATATGACTTGGGATTTAGTGGAGAAATCCTTGTTGCCAAGCGCAGCTGTAAGAGGTTTCTTATAGTTGGTCACCAGGTTTACACACATCTCAGGAAGGATTTTGTCCCACTTGTTTTTAAGAAACTCTCCTTTCATGCTGCAAGAGCCATCCAAGACCCTACTTCAGTGTTCTGGCTGAGGAAAGCAGGTTCTCATCCAAGATTTTACAGTACATGGCCTCGTTCATTAGCCCCTCATTTCTGTGAAAAAACTCAGTGAAGTCATCCTGTACCCTTAGCAGAGAAAAAGCCCCAAAGCATGAAGGTGGAAGCTTCATGCTTTGACTGTGGGGATTGACTTGACTGTGGGGATTGTGTTCTTTGGGTCAAACTCAGCCATTTCTCCTCCTCTGAACACACACAAGCAGGTCAAGCTGATACCAAAGAGCTTGATTTTGGTTTCATCTGACTGCAGCACTTTCTCTCAAGACTTAGATGGCAAACTTAAGACGGGCCTACACGCGTACCTTCTTGAGCAAGGGGACCTAGTGGGCGCTTCAGGTTTTCAAATCATTACAGCGTAGTGTGTCACCAGTGGTGTTCTTGCTGGTTGTGGTCCCAACTGGCTTCAGATCATTAACAAGCTCCTCCCGTGTAGTTTTGGGATGACCCTGCACCTTTCTCATGATCATCCTCATAACATTAGGCCAGATCTTGCATAGAGCTCTGGACCAAGGGA
>VUQG01004232.1:0-13202 GCA_015106755.1 Etia nguti
GTTTTTTTTAGAGCACGGCACCAAGTTTCTTTAAATTCCCCTTTTCACTGTCAGAATCAAAGGATGACTGCACCACATTCAAAACAACAGCCAGATTTCCTGCTTTCCTCAGGGGTCAGAGACAGAGGGAGAAGCATAATGACTGACCTCTCTGCCTCGCTGTATTTGTCCACGCCGGCGAACCACTCCCTGAAGTGGCTGTCCTGAGTGAAATTGTAGTTGTTGGAGGCCAGCTGGAGAAGTTTGATCTGAGCGATCACCTCAAACTCCTGCAACAAGAGGGCAGAGCCAAAAAAGGGGTTTGATTTTGGGATTCGGACTGGCAGATTAATTTTGATGATGATTTCAAACAAACAAAAATAAATAATTCACCTTTCTTCTCTTTTCGAAGTTAATCAGACCACCCTGAAAAAGAAGATAGAAATTCTTAGCAGTAATAGAAAATAAAAAAAATTCAAACCCAGGAACAGGGTTTAAAATCCAAAAATCATCACAGTAACAACTCCCATCAGACGTCTGACCTCAGTGTAATCCTTCATGGCAGTGTCCATCATCACCAGGTCCGTCAAGAAAGTCCCCAGGTAAGGGATCGTCCCCTGCATCACTCCCTGTTTACGGAATAAGTGGAGATGAACATGCAGGTAGAGTGCAAGTGACCATTTCTCTACAACAGAGTTATTTAAGCCAGCGCTGCAGGAAAAATGGGATTTTCATCAGTAAGTAGCCCTGCAAACTGCTGCAGAAGTTTAAGCTAATCACTGCTTGTTGAAATTTTTAAGAAGACTTCCAGAAAGCTGAATTTGAAGACCAGCTGGCAATCCCCCATTCAAAATGTGCTTATACTCCTTAAGTGGACTTGAAGGGGATTTGATGCCACTGATATAGAGTACTGGATGCTGCAGATGTCCTGTTAGCATTAGAAAAAAAAAACAAAAAAAAAACTGGAGGCTGCTCAGCGCCTGAAGCAGTGCTTTGGTGGAAAAGCATCAAGGAGGTAGCATGTGGTCTCACCAGGTCTCTCTGCTGCTGGTGTCTCCTCTGAGCACGTTTAGGGTTGATTTCTAAAGTTGCAAACTTGGAGGTGCCCTCCTGCAGAAAAAAAACAACAACACATGTAAGTGTTTCTGGATGCTATAACCCACAAATGGGCAAAATACAGGCCAGAACGGGACCCTGGACCATCTTAATCCAGCCCCCCATGTCCCACAATAAACACTAAAAATGCCCACTTTGCTCACTCACTTATGTAGGAAAACAAACGTCACATAAAACATCCCTGTGCTACATAATTCAACATCAGACATAGTTTATCTCGTACTGTGTTCCTTTAAACGACTTCTGAATACACAGCTTTCTCAGGTAATATAGTTAATTAGTTTTTGTTGTGTGTTTCCCAAAACCTCTAATTGCCAGATAATACACTAAACAATAAAACGTATATAAACTGAAAGAAAAATAATCATTCTGACTGACCCAGATCAAAATGTACTCCCTCAGTACTCAGTTTTGGCCTTTTCCAAAATATAATGTTAGGCAACTTTGAACTCTGAGCTTTAAACGTGAGTTCATTAAACAAAGCTGTAGTCGGGCTATAATATTTAAGATGCAGGTGTTTCAAATGTGGTATTTCACTGGCATCGCTTCAAAATGAGGCTCTGAAGCGAGGACGTCTCATTCCGCCTCGACTCCTTCTTCCTCGTGTCTCGTCTTCGCCTCCTCCGCTCGTATCTCTCGTGGGAGGAACTGAGACCAAGGAGAGGAGTCGAGGACGTGCAATCCAGGGAATGAGAAATGACGCACAACTTACAAGCTAACTCAACTCATAATCCAACCTGACACATTTTCCAAGCTTTAGAAACACAACAACGATTTCATTCTTGTCAGTAGCACTCAAACATTTCTGGATTTTTCTCAATAAATGTACATACTCTTCACTCATCATAAAAAGGACGCTATAAAGTGTACTTCATTCCCAACTTCTTTTAATCCACACAGCCTGTCGTCCTTCTGGGTGTTTTTAAATCTGCGAGGGGAAAAGCAAGGATTTTCCTGTTGATGCCTGTGTAATTAAATACTTCTGTTTAATTTCTTCATATCTTCTTCAAAAATACCAAGTAACATTCATGATAAAATGTTAATATACACATACTATGGCATGAAGCTGTAGCAGAACATATAATGATCTTTATATGACTGAAGATACCTGTAGTTTATATACCACTAATATAGTTTTAGACATTTTTGTCTTTGGCTTTCCAACACAATATTTTCTGGTTAAATCTAATCTAACCACAGAATGTGTCACACAACTGTTTTCATTGGCTCAAAATATGATGACGTTACGGTTTACAGAAAACACATGTGCCTTTTTTGGTGATTTAAAGCATGTCTAATGCATCCAGCTGGCCTGGAGGTCAGAGACGGGCAGGCTGGGCGATTTTTAACCGGGAACCTCCCTTCAAGGATGTTTTTCTCCAAAAGCTTTTTTAAACTTTCTATACTTCGTTTATGTGTTACAGCAGATTAGATCTTTAAAACTTGTTTTGGGGTCAAAAATAAAACATCTGCACGACCTCAAAGTAAAAACTGGGAGGAAATCCACCTCTTTGGCGTTGCTTGCGCATTCCTCAGAGTGATGTAATGCCCAGAGGCCTCTGCAGTTTTGTGCAACTCGAGCCAACCAAGTCGAGTCAACGCGGCCTGGCCCGAGCAGATAGACAGAGGCGACGCCCTGAGGTCTGCTTTCACATATTGGAGCTGTTATCTACACCTGCCAAAGGTTTCCTCCCTGTGACGTCAGCAGGGATTCCCTCAGAGGACGCCGCGGGTGTTAACTAACTCAGCATTACATCAGAAAACTTCTCAGGTTGACATAAGGGTCAAGAGGATCTAGTTTGTTCAATTATAAGAACATTGTATTAGCAATGACATAAAAATCCACCAAAACATCAGTGAATGTGTTGAGACTGGTATATTTTTATATCCCCCTGTGCCTTAGAGATCTATTTTCATCAACGCCTATTAAAAAAAAAAAAAAATCACACCAGTAATCCATATTCCTCATCACCACGAACACCCACATACACTGACTGTCCTGTACGCTGCATCGTAGTACATAGTTGTTTTTTCAATCCAGTAAGTCTCAATATCATGCATTAGGCATGAGTTCTGCAATTATTTACAATGATTATGATTTTTTCCTCACAATCGAGCAGTCTTTATGCGCGTGCAGTCAAATGTCAGAATGTGACAACTTAAAAACATGATGATTGTCAGGACAGCGCTCAGTCAGCATAAGTGCAACTAAATCCTGTTTCAGTCCAAGTTTCTTGTGCAATAAAGGTCAAACATCTCTACTGCTCCTCAGACCTTCTTGTTTACAAGCAGCAGCCACTCAGAAGCAAGTTAGTGTAAAGGTGGAGGAATTAAAACGGCTTTTTTCAGACAGAGGATGAACGCAAAGCCCCAGTGCAAGAAAAATAATCATTATTTTGACCTGTGAATCATGCAAAGCTTCTCCAGCAGAGTCCAAGAGTAAAGGCAAGCAGTGGAAAATTAGTAGACCCTGTGTTTGACTTTGTGTGAGAGCAGCAGCATGTGCATGTACAGCCTGTTGATCTGTCATCTCATTTCCAGCTCACTCAAATTTCTGTAATTAATGAATCAGCTCCTGCTGACCTCCCACTGAATGCGTCAATACGAGCTGCAAAACACCCTGAAGGTGTCAACGTGTCTCTGCATTAAACCCACTAAATCACACTAATGATGACAGCAACCTGTCAGCTGCACAGAGCCCATCCATGACATCGTATATGGATCCTGTTGTCCAAAAGTAACAGAACAAGGTGCTCTGATCTGCAGGAAGTTTGGCTGCAGCTGTTGTGAGGAAGGACACTGATGGTAAAGGGTCACCTAGCCGTCCATCCTCCTGCCGCCTGCTCAGCTGGCACATGTTACTGTTATGTAACTCATAAACTGATTTGTCTACGTATTATTGCAAGATGGTTTTTCCTTCAGCTGCAAAATACACCTCCTCCGTTTTCACTGTGCACCCCCTCGGTGTTATGTTTACATCTGTTGCTGTGACTCACCTTCACCAGCAGCTCTCGGCTCAGGGAGTAGTTGTTGTCGTCAGAGAAGATCTCGGACAGCTCGCGGAAGGTTCGGAAACTTTCCCTGTAGGCAGACAAAGACGTCAGCGCACAACAATCACTCTGCAGAGCCTACAGGCGGGCACGAAACCTACCGTGACACTTCCTCCCAGGTCCTCTTCAGGCGGTGGATGGCGTTGCACTGCAGGGCGGAGAGGATGGCTCGCAACGAGGAGAAGTTTTTTAGTATTCGACACTCCTGAAAACAGCAATCGTTCAGTCAGAAACAAACCAAAACGGCCGTCAGTCCCAAGTGCACACGAGCTCAGCAAACCAGAAGTCTCACCCGGGCAACTTCTATCCACCTCTCTAACAGACGGGCTCTCTGGTTGGGCTTTAGTGTCGGGTTGCTCAGGCAGGTGGTGATGACACAGTTGGTGACAGAGTTGAATTGGGCCACGGTGGCTCTGATGGTGGGAGCCAGGTGCTCCTTACCTTTCTTATCCCGCTGAGACCAAATCCCCCCCAGGCAGTGGTAGGGAACCACCTTCTTAAAAAGATCCTGGATGGACACAGAGAAAGAGGGGAGTTAAAGTCGAGGTTTTGACATTTTTGAAATGAAAAAGTCTGCTTTGTTAAAAGATTCTTATTTCTAATTTAAAGAGAGAAGGTGCAGATATGATCTTAAGAATCCACACCACCAGGTAACTGTGCTAAAAGAGACGGGAAAGATCCTCACCGCGTCCATGAGCGTGAACTGCTCTGCCACCATGATGGGGTCAAACGACAGGAAACTGAAAGCAGGAAGCTCATCCTCAAAGCCGCTCTCTTCCTGCGTAGCAAAAGGGCAGCCGATGTGTTCCCCTAAAGAGATTAAAAAATATATATTTTTCACACAGCTGACTCCACCTGAGCTCAACCTTAACGCAGCTCCTGCACTTTTTCTGAGCCAACACTTTCTTTGTTCTTTACAGCAACAAATATCTCAGCGTTTGAACTGAAACTGAAAATCTAGAGCCACCTGAAATGTGCACAGCCTTCAACTGGTTTATTCTAACACTTTAGTTTTTTACTGTGGGACCACCATTCTGGTATGTTAAAGGAGTCCCTGCCTGCTCTGGTGTCCCTCTCTTGTCCTGCCTTCATACCATCAGGATCAGGCTCACACTGCTGTCTTCGGTGGAAGTGGGCCAGCAGGTTGCGGGCACGGCGCTCCAGGTCCGAGCCGGGGAAGTGGAGGTGAAGGTAAGCGAGGAGCTGATGCAGACACTCGTAATTTGGAGGGCTCCAGAAGTCCTCAGAGTACTGGTCCAGCCACGCACCCAGGATGGACGAAACAGTGCTGAAACACAAAATAAAAATATAAGAAATATAAGAAAAGAGAAAACCACGGTCACTTATCTGAGGCTGATAATCAATTTGGCTCTGAAGTGGCCTCCTTAGGAAACCCACAAAGCAACAAAACTGAGGTGGAAAACTAAATTTATAGAAAGACATTCTCACATTTTCAATTTTAAGGTAGGTTTGAGTGAATTATCTACTACGGTATGTTAGTGTTTAGCTGAACTGGTGACTTTCACGGTCAGACTGTTTTTCCATCCTTTGTTATTTCCATTCTTCTGATTCAAACTGCATCTAAACAAATATGGTTTCTGTTACACAAGAGTAAAAAAAAAAAAAAAGCCCTGTTTTTCTGAATTAATGAGCCATCTTGAAATCCTAAAAGAGCCTTTACTGCCTAAAGCTCGATGTCATTAACATGAATGACCCTCCACTTAGTTTAATACAGCTTTATTTTGGCTTAGATTTGAAACAATGGGACCTCCAGGCATCTTTGAGTAATACAGCCTTCATTCAGGATATAAGGATGATGCAAATAATGCATAATGCATCATCATAAAATGCATTCAGGGTGACTACATGGCTACAACATGGAGGAGGTGGTTTTTACTCATGAAATCATGTTCCCAGTACGGGGATTTGAGTATCTGAAGATATCTCATTTATTAAGAAAAACATTATAACTGCACAATGTTTCCATAGATGTTTAATATTTAAAATATTTTATGAAAAGTTGGAGAAGAAGACAACTTAATAGCAAAAAAAAAAAGATAAAAAATATCACAACACAGAAATGTGAATATAAATGACTCCATCTGGTCTCATGAAGTTTAAAACAGCAGCTACCTGAAGTCAATGACAGCGTTTCTCTGAAAACAGTGGCTTGACTTTACGGATTTAACTAAAGCTCTTTTACAAGAGAATAAGAAAATTAATAAATCCTGTTTATTTTTCTGTCTGAACCCAGACATCCCCCTCAGTCTGACAGGTATCCAGCCACGGGGAAGAAAAGGATCCCTTTAAGCCAGGGAGGAGTGGGGGCTGAGGCTCGGTGCTGTGAATGTACTCTGTGATTAATGTTGGAAGCTCGACACTGAAGGTCGCAGCACGCTTACTTTCTCAGCTCTGTGCAGTCGTCCTGGGAGACTCTGTGTGCTGTGGCTGCAGGCACATTTTGGAGCTTGGCATACCTAAAAACAGAAAGAAAGAAAAAAACACCACAGTTTCATTTTATGAACCAAACTAATGAACCAAAACAACGAAAAAAGAAAGAAGCTTCAGTTTGAGTTCAGTTTTCATGTAAAGGTTTGATGGCTCTCTCTCTCTCTTTTGTTGTTGTCCCTAATAAGGTAAACATTTTAAAAGCACAGCAGCATCAGTAACAGTATTTTGAAATACTGAGCAATATTTAAAATGATTCTGCACAGAAACATGAAACACTCAGAAAATGTCCTGAGGCAAACTCGAACCCACGCCCCTGCAGTAGCCTTTGGCATGTGGGTCACATACGGTCATACTGCTCAACTCATTGAGCCTTACTGTCACCGGCATCTTTTTACTTTTTATTGCCGTTTTATTATTGTATCATAATTTTTTTTTTTACTACATTTTGCTTTGCAGTAAAACAACTGTAGCAAAAGTACAGCAGTAGTAAAACTACTCTTGTAGTTGTAGACCTCGGGCCACTGCATAGGGTCCATCCACTAAGTGCGTGATGACCATTTAAAAAATAAAACTTTACAGCACAAACGAACACATTTACCACAAATCTGCTGTGTATGTGTGGTTTATCTCTTCATGTTGTTTTATAATAATGGATCTGAGAATGATTATATGTGTCACAAAACAAAAATATTCAAGTAAAGTGTCTAAAATTTGTACTTAAACACAACTTCTAACTCTTCATTTCTGTTGAGGAATTTAAATCTGGGTTTTCCACCAGGTGTGTTGTCTCGTGTCACCGTACCTGTTGAGCAGGAGATCGAGCACCTGCTTGGTGGTGGCGAAGGATCGGTAGGTGCAGAGGAAGATGGTGACGTAGGTGGAGTCTTTGCCCTTGAACGCCGACACCATGTACTCCACCAGCCTCTCCAGAGTGCCGGCCTTGATGGTCCGCACCTTGCAGGTTTCGTAGAGGCTCAGGGCGGAGTCCGTGTCCACGCCCAGCCATCGCTGCCCCTTGCTGGCCGACTGGTGAAGCTGCACCTTCCTCAGCGTGATGGTGAAGATGGCGTCCTCCTCGGCCTCCTCGCCGATCTCCTGCGTCGAGCTCTGAGAGGCAGACAAGGAAAACAAAACATTTTACTCCAACTGTCGACTTTGGTTGGGTGAAATTTTGTCCCAGGATTCACGGCGGTTTCTTCATGCTGGAGCAAGCGCTTCAAATAAGTGTTTAAGGGACCAGATTAGAGGGAGCTGAAGGCTGAGAAGAGCAGCCATCTTTACCGTGCAGAACGTGGAGTTAAAAATGTCCGGCATCTAATTCTGGGACTAAACCCTTTAATTATGACCATCTGTGTGACCTGGCCCTCTCCTTTCTGGTCGGTCCCTCTCTCTGAGTCATACTTCGTGAATCATGTGCATGCACAAACAAACAATAGCTTGTTACTAAACAGAGCTTGCTGGATAACTGGGTCGACAATACAGGCTGCAGGCTGCATTTACCCAAACGGGGAATTAACACAAGCTGCTCGTTGCCTGAATGAGGGCTCTGTGGGCCGCTGCAGGTCACCACCCACAGCAGTTTGTTGTTGTTTTCTCCTCAACATGAAGAACGAAGATGAAACAAACCATGAACTGTGATGCTGACACGGATCATCATAAAGTAACGATACGAATTCCACTTCACCTGATGCCTCATCAGCACCGCTCGCGGTTACACAACAGAAACAAAAGTGTTACGGCACCCTTTAAAAATAAGCTGAGTAACTTCTGACAGCTTATGAGTAAAATGAGATCTTTGTTAATCATTTCCTTGAAAACATCAAACTCTAGTTTAGCTGCCTACAACGCAACCCCAACATGCACTGGGATAGTTCACCTCTTCAGCTGGCCTGTAGTGCTGTTTCTCTATCTAGCTTGCCCAGTTTTAGAGATATCAGCAATAAGGATGTCTGCCTCTTGAATTTAATGGACATAAATGGACCTTTGGAGGGTGACTTACACACGTAAGCAAAGATCAGCTCCCAAGCAATAAAGATGAGAACAGAATTAGATGAGTTCAATTTCAAAATAACAGCAAGAAGCACTTTTTTCTAGTTTTCTAGAAACCTGATCACGGTTGGGTGTTTTTTTTTTTAAATGCTAAATTGAACAACCAAATATACCTGGACTGTCTGCGGGTGGAGAAACACCACTGTAAAATAAACATCAGCTGTTTGAGAGCAGAGAAAGATGAACATATTAAAACCTAACAGGAAGAGCTACGGCGGTGTGAATCACTATGGAGGAATGGCATGCAGTGCCACAGTCATCTGTCACGGCCACTTATCGTGGATCCTCAGAGAATTAGTCATTCAAGTCCATTTCCAACATCTCAGCTCTGGGCTGAGAGATGCTCAGCACGGTTTGGAGCTGTAATTAAATGTCAACAAATAGCCAACATTCACTGAGTAATAATGCAAAGACTAAATTGGGAGAAACTGTGACATTTTTCACTATTTTACTTGTATGGAGTGAATCAGTAACAGTTAATGGCCAAAAAATAATGAGCATAACCATGAGCTGCAGCCCAGTCATTTAGTGTTATGTCTCAGAACCAGCCTACTAATGAACAGATTATGGACAGAAGGCGATGCCATTTCACACACTTGATAACCAACAATGTTTTCATAAACACAGGATAAAGACTCAAATCAAACTGGCTCTAACTGGGATATTTAACCTCTGCCCAATAAACAAGAGTCCTGTACACAGAAGGTGAACTTCAGTAACCCTGAAGAGACCCTGACAGCTGAGGGAGGGTGTATGTGACAGATAAAGAGAGGAGACAAACCCCTGGACTGCTGTAAATCCTACTGGATATAATGGCCGAGGCACAGCTGCAGCTGAGAGGCTCGACAGCAGGAGCGGCTCTTATCAGCCAAACCGCAGAGGCCGCGCTGCTATCACCTCCCGCCCCGAAAAATGCAGCACTCAAGGGCAGCTCCTCGCTCTATCGGGCGAATCGATTCCCAGAATAATGCTCCTACTCATGTTCCCGCAAGTGTTGCCATGCAAACCAAACAGTCTGTGCTAGTAGAAAAATAAGTGAGAGACTGATGCTCTAAAAAGGGGAGTTCAATGCCATCTCGAAATGGCTTCAACAGAGGGAAACTACAGAGTCTGAAACCCGACTAGAAGCTGAATCTTGACTCAAAATGTCGGTGAAAATGAAATCTCAAAGTTCATTTGAAGGTTTCTCCAGTGAAAACGGACAAAAATGCTCATCTCTCTCTGACTCTGAATCAGTAGTATTGAAGGTATGGGGGCGAGGCACACCAAAGAGTAAGAAGTCCGGCCGGTCCCGGCTTCTCTACACTGCTCCTTGCACGTTTATGAAATTGATTTTGAGATTTTACGGATCTCTTTTACAGCTCGTCTGGGTCTGGCTCCAGGCTGCACAGCTGATATGTTGAACACCATGTGAACCATCTCCCAGCTCATTCTGTTTTAAAATCGAGCCTTAAATCTAGAGGCGACTCTGCTTTTGCCATAAGAGATTTTGTCTTCATTCTGAAAACTGGAGAGTTTTCCTGCTGACCATTAAAGGAGAGCAAGGAAGCAGGTGACAGCGTTTTCAGCTTTCCTCTTAAACTGAAAACAGTTTTACATTTTGAACATTTGGGCTCGATCACTCTCCTTGTAAATAAAATGAGGAACGGGTTTCTTTTAAATCAGTTTTAGTTGCAGTTTGACTTAATCAGCATCGTTTACTGATATAACAGCCAATGAACAAAAGGACTGATAAGACATTCGGTGGGGGGTTTCTCATAAAATCGCATAAATCCAGAAGCAGCCCTTTTAGTTTCACTTACATTTATCTTTTCCTCACATTCCTTCAGCCTGACTCAGTGTTTCATCAATAAAATCAACACCACACCACGTTTGTGAAACAAGCTTCTACCCTGATCCAAAACATAAACTTAGATTAAAAACTTATTACCACTGACAACATGACCCAAGCTGAAAGTAAAGGCTCTCTCACAGCTATTACCAAGAAGGTTGTGAAGTTTCAAGATTTTCTTCTAGAAAAACTTTATTTAATCTGTAAGTATAGATGGAGAAGAGCTTCTGACTATGCATCAGGCTTAGGCACAAACATCTTGAGTGACTTTAAGGGTTACTCCAGCATAACTCCATCCAAAGGCATTTTGGGCTTCCTCCAAAAGGAAAATCACTAGGATTTTAATTTTAAAAAGTAAACCAAATGCAAAACATTTTTATTCATTACACAGTCAATTCAGGAAAGTTCATGTATTTTCTATTAAAAAGGCAGCACAGACTCTTGCACTGCCTTAACTACATGTGGACCAGCTATGCCAGTCATGCACAGTCATCTATCAAAGGGTGAAGGAAAAACAAGGAGGAGACAATTGGTGCTCAATTCTATCTTCAGCAGGACAAGGTGGCTCACCACTTCCTGTACCTGCCATGGCAGGTAGGTAAGTATGACTGATCATGGAAGATCATGTAGTCTTTCATGATTTAATAAGTCGCCTAACCAGACACAATGACCAAGGTAACACACACACACACACACACAAAAAATGTATGCACTCAGCTGTGCGTGTTGATGTTAATTAGGGATGTGCATAAATACTCAAACAAACATTTTAAAGCTGCTATCTTGCTAATCTCACACTGTGTATGTTCTCAACATTATACACAGCCCAAACATTTCAGCAACATTTAAAACATGATTTAATTAAAGGTTTCATATAGCTCTGAAAATATACAGGAAATATTTATTTGTCTAATGAACTCTGTGGATTTCAAGTGTGCTCAGTATTAAATATTTTCTGAGGGCTCTCTGTTTTTAGACTCTTCAACTAGTCTAATTTCTCAGCACATTGGTCACCAGGAACATCCCTAATGCTAATTAGTTTATAAAACAACCATAATATGTTCGCTGAGAAAGGCATACCATGTAACAAGCTTTGGATCATCATTTTCCTGCTTCCCAAAAAGTTTTTATGTCTCCTGATCATAAACATAACCTTTGTTAACAAAGCTCTTAGCACTACCAAAAACAATGGCCACACTTCTAATGACCCAAGCAGACGTAAACAGGAACGATTCTCTATTGAAATTAAAAGTTAGAAGAGTCGAGAGCATCAGCATCAACTCCCAGCCTCTTCACAACAGATGGCTGACCTTTTCACTAGTTTGAAAAGACAATCACATCCCAACATTTATAAAAAGGAAAAAAGTTTATCTCAAATAACAAACCTCCTTCTTTCTATCTAATAGTGTACAGGCTTTATAAACACAGCTAACTGGCACAGGAACAGGCTAAAATAAACACAAGAGCTGAAGTAAACCTTGAGGCTGCGCCAAATCCCCCCAAGGCCAAAGAGCCCTCTGGGAGTGTCTTCGGAGGAGTGAAGTTACAAGGCTCATCACCAGCAAACACACCTGCTTCGAAAGTGACCATTAGAAATCCCCTATGAGGCAAAGTCTAAATGCATATCAAGAGAAACTCTCAAGAGAAAACCTGCCCCCTTCCCCAAAAACAACAGCTGAACAAAGGCAACAATAGCACACATCCATTTCAACTCCACGGCACAAGTCGGTGACTTCCCCTCTCTAACAATGAATGCTGAAAGGCGGTGAGATCATTTGGAAGCGGGGTAAGACACAGAAGAGGGGAGGAGGGTGTAGCCGAACTCTTTAGCTGGTAAACACTGAGGCACTGAGGTGGTCTCTGCGAGCAGAAGGCTGGTTTATGCGCCAAAGTCATTACTCATCTTCCACTGCATGCTTCTGAACAGCTAAAGTGTTGGGATGCAAATGCAAACATACAATACAATTTCCAACTTCTCTTTAAAATAATTTGTCCAAGAGCTGATGTTTTAGTTTTAATTTAGCAATCAAGCACCCTGAACACTATAGCAGGTAGATATGCAGATACTTTCTTGGATAAGACAATAAATGTAAGTAGATGCTGGCAAAGTCATGAGGCGACCAAAGGCTTTAGTTCCCATCCAGTGCAGCAGGTAGATGTTCAAATAACTTTCAGCTATTGGCAGCAGAGAGAAAAGGAGATCGCCAAAGACACTGGGATATATCCCCCAATAACTATTTAAATAATTTAAATTTAAGTCACAAGTATTAGTGAACCAAAAAGGAGCTAAAATCATAAAACAAAATTTCTTCTTATCCATAAAACGAAAATACATAAAGACTAGGGCTGTTCGATATAACGATATATATCGGATGACGATATAAAAATGTCTATCGTTTCATTTTACGCTATCGTTTGTTTCGTGGTGTCGCAAAATAAACTGTTTACGGCAATATTTTTTTTATCGTTTTGATGGTCACTGTAGTGGCTATATTAATTTCTTAAAGTTCTCTCTTTCTCTTATATTTAATATAACCACACTACGGACGGACAAGCGCCTGTTTTTATGCGTTGTCGTTAGCAACAACGACGGTAAAACCATCGCGTATCTGCTTGTTTATTTTCCACATAAACCTTTCACAAAAAACCTCAAGATCCTGTTGAGGCTTTTCAAAATAAACTGAATCACGTGAAAGAGTATGCAGAGTATTTACGGATGAGAAGCA
>VUQG01004233.1:5330-29035 GCA_015106755.1 Etia nguti
CTGTGTAGGCTAGGCGATCAGGTGAGTGGTAGCCCACGCATCCGAGACAGGAGTTTCACAAGGAAAGGTGCAAGGCCTCCTCTCTGCCAATGTCCTTGGCTGCTTAATATTGCTAACCAGAGGGCGTTTCTTATGAATAACACAAATATTTCTCTACATCTAACTTCTTCGCTGATACTGAGCACACACACACACACACACACACACACACACACACACACACACACACACTTTTGCTCTCAAAATGCCGAGCCAGTAAATGTCTGCAATGAACAATGCAAAGGCCGCTCTTTTCCTCTCTTGCGCTGTTTCTCTCTCTTGTGTGTTACATTTCTTCTCCCTCTGCTGCTGCTATCTCACTGAGTATCCACCATCTCCTCCCCCCTCAGTCTATCATCTGTGAGTCTTGCCTCTCAGGTCTCTATTTGGGAAATGGTAAAGGGGCACTTTTGGTAAAAACACAGGGCAGCTCGAGTCACTTTGTTCATGCATTGTGGGATTGAGGGAAAAATACATTTAGAGAGCAAAGCAGCCTTGATTTGTCTCAATTTAAATACATTGTGAACACTTTATTTTTTACAATACATATATATGTAAACCCCTATATTACTGCTTTCAACTGACTGTGTCTTCTAACTTTTTGAGGCTATAAGAAGACAGTTTTACTGAGGGTGATGGTGACAGAAAAATGATACACTACTACTCATAGTATGACTTTTTGCTTATTTATTTATGTTTCTTTTTTTAGACCTGGAAGCAGTTGGAAACAGCTAGTGTGTCTGGCTCTTTCCTCCTCCTCCCAGTGTTTGCGCTAAACCAGGCTTTCTCCCAGCTTCATCTTAACATCTTAATTCACAAAGGGATTTCAGTCATCTCATCTAACTCTAAATCTAGAAAGTGAACTGGATTTCCCAAACTGTTCTATTAAGAAAGCGCAGCTAACTACCAGGGTCAAAGATGCTGTTTCTAATTGCCGTGCTCTTCCCGCCTCCGTTTGCTTTGCATTTTTTTAACAGGACACAAACTTTCAAAGACTCCATCGTTATATGAAAAAAAAAGAGTATTCTCAAATTCAGCTGTTACTTGCAGCATGCCATTTGCCTTTTACTCTAACACCTTTTGCAAAGGAATGCAAGCTCTCGTATTAAATGTCTTTGTCTGGCACAGGATTGCAGAATGTATGCCGTGAAAACTGTTTTGTGACCGTATTCGTACTTGTGTTTATCCACCCCAGTCTCAGTCAGCATGTAGATCACAATGTTAAACATTGTCTAACATTGCTTTACCCTGTGTTGGCAATGTCTTTCAAACACAGCATGGTGCTTACATTAACACACTGCCATGCAGTTCCACTGTCGCTGGACTGAGATCTTATTTGGATTGAAACTATGCAGACAACATTAAAACAGTGAAGAGTGTCGAGGGAAGGATATTAAATTAGGATAATTTTTAAAGGGAAGTTTGTTTATTCGATTAGACTAATTTAATTCTTTTGTAATTTTTACTATTTCTGTAGCAAAGAGAAGCAGTTTTGTACGTGTAAGATTGGTGGTGTAACGTGATTATATAGCTATGAAAGTACAACCGTGTTTCCAACAAAGACGGGAGTATGTGCAAAATGTAAATAAAATAAAAATGCAAAGATCATTTCAACTCAGTTATATTTAATATAAAGAATTCAAATGATGAAACAAGTAATTTGATTTATAAAATATTCTGTTTTATGTTTTTATATATATGTTCAGTCTAATTTTAAAAGCAGGCTTACGTTTCAAATTGGTGGTGCTGGGCATGTTTATAATTTTGATCAAGTTTTTAATGGGTATCACCCAGACTCTCTCTGCTGCAGAACTATGTTCAGACTGTGGTTTTGCTAAAATAAACAAGGCTAGCTGATATCTAGATGGCAGCATGTGTTACTACAAAACCTGTATTTATGTTTTTTCATTTATCCTGTATCTTTCTTCACAGATGGTCAAGTTACAAAAGCTACATGTGCTGTTATTATCGTATGATAGATGTTCGCAAAGGACCAACTATCCATCATTTCCATAAGGAAATTCAGACTTTGATTGGTTAGACTACAGTATAAGTTACAATTTAAAGAAATCTGTTTCGCCATGTTACATGTTTTGTATGGAAGCTTGTTTCTGTCATTGAAAATTTTTCATTTTAAAGTCAAAATTTCGGGTTATTATCTGAAAATTTCGACTGATTAACTCAAGCTTCTGAGATAATAATTAGAAATAAAGAAAAGTAACTGGAAATTTAGACCCAGGTCTGCCAATTCTTTTAATTAATTAAAAACATTTTTTATTGATAATTAATTTAGGTTGGGTTTAAATGATTTAAAATCCATTGCATTCTGCTTTTATTTACATTCAGGCCACAGTCTTTTTGGAAACACATTTGCAGCAGTGCAGACGAGAAGGAGATTTTAAAAATCTATAATTCATAGTTGTGTTTAACTAATCCTCAGTTTTTGCTGGGCTGTGAATGCTTGTGTGTGTGTGAGCAGGCCTCACAGCGACGGTGGATCCGCTTCCTTCCCTTCTGACTCGGAGACACGATCATCTCGTAGGTCCTCGTTTCTGTGGCGCGTCTTCTGGGTCGCACTGCCTCTCCAGCTCTTCCTGCTCCTGTTAGTGGTTTTTGCCTTTCTGTTGCCAATGTCCGAGGAGGACTACTGTGCTCAGTCCAACAATTTTGCTCATTCCTTCTACCCGATGCTGAGCTACACCAACGGACCGCCTCCAGTGTAGATGGACGTAAAAACCACTTATGTTTAGTATTCTTGAGCCAGAATGACCTTAGTGGGATTCATGATGATATCCTTGAAACGGTTAATCACGTTGGGAGCAAAAACAAATCCTGCTCGTCCATTTTTACTGCAGAATAACAGCTGCCATCTACAGTTAATATCTTTGTGTGTAGCACGTAGGATCAAGCATCTCACTATGTTACTCTGTGTAATGCTGTGTCATTTAATTTGCATTTTTGGTGTAACGGATCTGGAGGTTTCTGCCCACAGTGGACATCTGCTGGATAAACGACATGTCGACTCAGTGGTGTAAACATGACGTAACTTCTCTCAAGTCGATTGCACCAAAGTTAAATGCTGAAATATAGCCTGTGAATTTGCTTGTAACTAAAAGTTTGTAAACAGCAAAAACATTTAATATATCTTACATTGCAATTATTTTTTTACCTGTATTTTGGCATGCAGTTTTAATCTTTGCTTTTACTTACTTACATCCATCGTTGTGTCTGTGGTAATCGGTCCATTTTTAACTTGAACCACATTGATTCATGCAAGAGTCATTTAAGCCAAGTCAAGTGAATTTCATATCCAAGTCAGACGCAACGAAGGAGTTTAACCTTTAACAGTCATCCATGGTCTTTATACATTCTGCTGTTTTATTTTTTCAAGATATGAAATATGTCTTTAAGATTGAGAAATATGACCAATAGAATTATTGCATATTTTGTATGACTGTGAGTTCAGTATCAAATGTATAACAGTCCAGAGTAATTTAACATATGTATATAATGCAAAAAGAAATGTATGTATATGCGACTCTCAAAAACAATGAATGCCAAACCTTCATTCTAAAAGTTGTCATTTTATTTGTGAGTTTGCATTTTTTATATTTCACCATTTGTGCATCATACTTATATTGATCTTCCCATGAAAACACAAATATAAAAGAAAACTTTTTAAATTGTTATTTTGTGTTTCAGAAGATGTATTTTATATATGCTTAAAAGTAATTAATATCTCCACTATTTCTTAACATTTCAACTTATTTTTGGTACGAATGGAGTGAATAGACTTTAAGTTTCGTGAGATCTGCAGGTGGTAACATCCAGGTTGGAGCCATCGGATAGTTCTTGGACTTGTTGCAGGTGAGGCCTCTGGTGAGTAGAGCAGTGCCAGGGTATGTTAACGTGATGATGAAGGTGGTGACGGTGACAATGGCCATGAAGAAGGGTTTCAAGTAATTTGATAATTTCATAATTTGGAAGAGCCAACGCTGTGGCGTCCAGGCCCAACGTTTGAGATACCAGCATGCGGAAATCCACCAACTGAAAAAAGAAACTTACCTGGTTCAAAAGTTTTTATTTATATTAACAAACAACATTAAATGAGCTGCATGACCGATAACAAACATCTGCTGTGCAAGGTCATGAGATGTGGATGAATGCATGGTAAGCAAGTTTTCCTATTTGTCCTTTGACTCTTACCTCTCTCTGCCTCTCAGACAGCTGAGCCAGGCTCTGTCTGAGGCTAAGGAGTTCCTCTAGGTCCTCTCTTGTCTTCTTCTCTTGGCTTTGCAGGTCTGAGCTAACTGTGCTCAGCTTTTTCTCCACCTCTGCCTTCTCATCCGCCAGCAGATCCAGCTTCTTTTTCCGCTCCTGCATGGTCTGAGTCTGTTGCGCGACTTTCAGCTTTGCATTTTAGGCACAGCAGAGACTCGAGTGAGCGCCGAGGTTTAGTAAAACAAGAGTGACTTTATTTAATTATGTCAAATTATTAATCTAAGATACTTTGAAAGTTTGCATATTGGTTTCAGCAGCAAGTTGGGCTTTACAAGTGATTCAATGACCTACCAACCCATGCCCCAAAATTAACACAAATACACAAAACATTAAGAGGTGAAAATCCCTCTGGAGTGAATTTGGGCCCAAACCCTTCTCCCCTCTACCTTGAGCTCGCTGGTATGGGAGAGCTGGGTCTTGAGCTCAGTGTTGGAAAGCTTGGTTGCTCTCAGTTCGCTTTGAAGACGCTCCAGTTTTTTCTGCAGCCTCACGGCCTGTAGTTGTGCATCATTTTGTTCCGCAGCCAACGCTGATCGGCTCCTCTTCTCCTCCTCCAGCTCTGAAACCTTTTTCCTCAGTAGTTGGATGTGGAGTCCTTTGCTTTCTATTTGGTCCTTCTGTGATTTCAACTACAGGGAATGGGAAAATTTTTTAAATCAGATGTATAAAAATTTTTAAGCTGCACAATATGTGTTCTGTATTTGTGCATTTAGAGGTAAATTGTCTTCTTGTTCAGCACCACTCTCCAGTTGTACAAACTTGTGATTGATAAAAACAAAACAAAAACTACCTTCCGTTGTAAGCTGTAAGTCAGACTTTTACTCTCAACTAAAGCAGTCCCCTCTTGTCTAACAAGTTGTTCGGCACGTGACAGAATAAATTTTAGCTTCATTTCGAAGCCAAGATCAATGTCAAAGTCCTCAACCTTCATCGTCTTGGACAGCTGTTCCAAGAATTCCTCATACTATTAAAAAGAAAAGAGACAAATCATAGGAAAGTGTCGCTGTACCAACCGCATATCTGTAACGTATATGCTTAGTCACATGACTTTACTCACATGCTGTTTGCTGTGTTGCAGTCTATCACGATGCACGTCTGCTGTCAGCAGTTCGGCCTCAAGACATTGCAGTCTTCCCCTCAGGTCTTGGACTTGCTGCTCTGCAAGCTGAGCCCTGTGTTGTGCACTGTGATGAAGCTCTGTCTGCTCACTCAGCTTTTCAGAAACACAACACAGCTTCATTTCCACCTCTGGCAAGCTCTGAAAGACCAGCATAGTGAAAATGTGTGGTAACAAAAACTATTGTGTATTGTGCACTCCTTTTTATCTTACAGTTGGACTAAGTCCTTGACAGAACAGGAACAGGAAGAGTTAACATAAAGATTCAAGTAACTACATCAATTGCTGTGCTTTGGGACTTCTACTTTACACAGTTATCCAGGAGATTTAGTTATTAGTTTCTTTGCAGGTTAAAATAAAAAAATATTTAGCTGTATTGCAAGTATTGAGATTAAAGAGCTACTTGCATGTTTATTGGCAAAAAAAGAAAAAAAAAATCAACCGGTATGTTTTGTGTTACACAAGTAACTGATCATTCATGACATATGGTGATTAAAAAAGTAATCATAATAAATAAAATACAATGCGATTTATAAATGTCAGCAAATGTGTTGTTTGGCTGGAGCCACATTTGCAACTTGGAGAACAAATTTAGCTTTTTAGCAGCTTTTAAGCATTTTTTTTGTTGGAAATCCCAACGTTCCTCACCTTATTGCAGAGGTTATCCAGTGTCTGTAGAACATCTCTCTCTGTGGGCAGGATGACGTCCTCACACTTCTTCTCCAGGAGGCTGACCAAATTTTCCAAGAATGCCTGCAGCTTGCCCTCAGCTTCTTGGGTCCTTCTTTCAAGCTCCTCCACCTGGTTCTCCAGACAGCGTGACTCTCGCCTGGCTGCCTCTATCACTCTCTTGCTGGCCTCAAGTCTTTCATTTAGGGTCTGCTTCTCCAGCTCTACACTTCTTCTCCCAACAGCCAGACCATCAAGCTCCTAACAGACACACAAACACCACAACAGTAGGCCAATTTTAGCATTTACTCCTAAGGTAATAAAATCTTTAAATTAACAATTTAATACAGAAATAAGTACTTTTTACACATTGCTACTAAATCCTTTAGTGCGTGGGTTAAGCCGTCCAGACATTTGAAATCTTGTACTGTAAAGTAACTGCTCTTTTAAGTTGTGTATATACCACTTTGAGTGAATCAAGTGCTGCTACACTGCTTGCAGCCTTCCTCCTCTCTTGGTCCAGCTCTGCCACCAGCCTCAGCACCGTCTCTCTGCTGGCTTTGCACTCCACCTCACTGGACTTCACACTCTCTTCTAAAACAGCAACCCTCATCTTCAGCCTCTCCTTCTCATTGCACTGTTAATTACAGAGGTTGAAGAAAGGTACTAAATAGTTATTACATTTTTTATTATTTTTTTAAAGTTGCCAACTTAGGAATTAGTTTAGTTCCCCCCCCCACTATGACTGAATTCAGTAGACATTTAAAATATTGTTTTAAGGCCTACCTCATTAGAATTTTCCATAACTCCCAATAAGAGAGGTGAGAAGTGAACTTTAAGTTGCCTCTGTTTTAAGAAGTCTCCTGGCAACAACAAACACAGGCTCGGTCAGAAGGGGGCGCTGTATCTGAGCGTGTCAGGCATCATCTCGTTTACCAAGTTGGTGGAATTTTATTTTATGTTATGTTATTTTATTTTAATTTAGTTTGGTTTGGATTAGATTAGTTTGGATTAGATTAAAACTATCAACAGGTCAGGAAAATTTATAAAATAGCATTAAAAAAGATCCAAAGTCACGCTGAACAGTGTGAAGGTCAAAATATTGAGCACCATGATAGCCCTGAGCTTAGACTTTCAGGTAGCCCTTCTGCTCAGCCCCAGTGTGAGCTTCACTTACCGGACATTGTTCACTCACAAACTGATCGAGTTCGTCTAAATATAAACGAGTGAGTATTTTTAAGGTACTTCCTGCTGTATGTTTAAGTTTGAGCAAGTAATACAGTTCAGCTTGAAATGGAAAGGCTCAACCTTCAAGTCAGAGCTGAGAGCAAAATGTGGGTATTGTATTGCGTCACTTAGAGCAGGAAACAAGCGACGAGGAACAAACACGCCGTCTTTGAATGTATGCGAGACTGTAAACACTAAAGGCACCTGGAGTTTGTGAATGCATTTAACATCGTATTTTCTTTTTTCTAACCTGGTAAGCGAAGAAACTCCTGACGTTTTCTACTCACTGAATTGTCTGCGGCTGGCATGCATACAGAAGTTAGCTCCAGGCATGGAGCCGCAGTACTGCTGAATGTATTATTCTTACAGTTCATGATATTCCTAATTAGTTTGCAGGATATACGAGCGTTTTGCTTGCTGATGCACTTTTGATTCCTGTTTTTTTCTATACTTTGGATTTAACGTGTAACAATATAACTATACGTCCATTAGCTAAGTTGATCTGGTTGTTTAACATAGTAATGTGCTTCCAGTCAGCTGAAGGTGCACTTTCCTTTGTTGCAGGTTACCTGTAGGTGAGTGTATGGAAGATGCTTCTCCGGACGTTGTGGTCCAGACTGGGAGCCCAGCTGCATGCAGGGAGCAGATCAGGCTGCGTTTTAACCTCGGCCAAGACTCACTGTGCTCCATGGAGCTTTTCCAGGACCTGCCATTTAAACTCTCTTCATCAGCAGCACGAGCAGAAAAGACATGTTTCTTTGCCTGCTTTGAGTGGATGTAAAAGTCTTTGCAGTGGGTTTTTAACTGATCCTGGGAGACTTTCTAACTGTGCAAGAGGACAAACAAGTTTGTATTCAACCAACCTCGTAAAGTCAGTGTTGAAATCAGGTTTAAAACCAGCAACAGTGCCTGGAAAAAGGGCACCCAAGGGACCACGGACGAAGCAGCCCTCCAGAGCCAACCAGCCTTCCCTCAGTGAGGACAAGGTGATTTAACCTTTAGTGTAGTGAAATGTTTTATTTAGCTGTGGCTGGTATTGCTTTAGGTGTTGGTTCAATTGTTTGTCTCCATAGGATATGATGCAGTGCATTGCCTTTGCAACAGCAGATCAGTATCATTTGCCAACACTTTCTCACGACTTGATAAGCCACGGCTTCCATGAGATAGATTTGCCCAGAGGTATGAGTGAAAAGGTCATACAGCTGTGCATTAGATTATTAGTGATGGCTTTCATGATTGTCATGTTTTATTTTCAGATGCCTCGAATGTTCTGGTGATAAGCACAGACATGGCTGCAAAACCAGATGACAATGCTCAAATCTTCTTCTTCAGGTATTGCTGACGTGCTTTGGTTTAGACTTTGTCTCCAATATTAATGGTCTTATTTTGTTGTACAAAGGTCAGTTCTGTTCAAACATTGTCAAAAATATGGCTTAAATTGAGGATTATTGATATTTAGTTTGGTCAGTACTTGGTGGCATACTTTGGTTTGCCTGTGTGCCTGTATCAGTGATCTATTTCTCAGCATCAGATGCACACACAAGTCTAAACATGCAATTCCTGAGATTGTCGATTGGATTCGGGTTTGGATTACATGAGGCATCGGTGCCTTTTTTCATTGTTGATGCTCTTGCCGCATGAGGCAAGGAATCCAGGTCCCACTGCATTGTGTCTAAGCAGTCAGGGAAGGCTGTGGAGGTCTATGTGACCCTCCAAGACAATCACTGACCTCCTGCTAAACTGTTCATGCTGGATGATGTTGCATGCAGAATAACGTTCGCCACAGCATCTCCAGACTCTTACTTGCCACATATGCTCATTGTGAATTTGCTCTCATCTGTAAAGAGAATGGTGCACCACTGATGGACCTTTTGGTTTTATTGATCTCTAGTGAATGCTATTCAATCTGCATGGTGCTGGTATTTGACCACAGGTCCCACTGAAGGATGTCAGCCCCTCATGCCACCCTCATGGAGTCTGTTTCTGACAGTT
Source organism: Etia nguti (assembly GCA_015106755.1). NCBI lineage: Eukaryota > Metazoa > Chordata > Actinopteri > Cichliformes > Cichlidae > Etia > Etia nguti. Next base: position 14,656 of record VUQG01004233.1, read on the forward strand.
TGATCTAAAGCATGCATGTGAGGTTTTGTAGGCCACCTACCATTCTTCCTCCAACAAAGGAGCAAATACTGGTCCTGCTGCTGGGTTGATGCCCTTTTACAGTCCTGTCCAGCTCTCCCTGTGGTATCTCCACCACACTCTTGAGATTGTGCTGAGAGACGCAAACTTTGTTGCCATGGCACGTATGGATTTGCCATCCTGGAGGAGTTGGACTATTTGTGCAACCCAGCTGGGGTGGTGATAGTGTCTCATGTTACTACTAGTAGCAAGGACAAGGAGATAGTGGCAACCATTCCCTTTTTTGGGGTTGTCTTGTTGCTGTCTCTCCCTGCACCTGTTGTCCCTTTGATTTGCACCAGTGCAGGTGAAATTGAGTCTTAACGGTTTATGCTTTCTAACTGACAGGTTGATATCCCTGAAGTTTTGCTGACTTTTTTGTTATACACTGACGATCAAGCATTCCTTTAACGTTTTTCAGCAGTGTAGTTACTAATACTTCTTTAGTACAGCTGCTTATTTCTTTGGCCACATATTGCCTGATCTCAGTCTAAAGTTTTGAAGTTTAAAAGTTGTTTTGTTCAGCTAGAGTTCTTGTTTGACTGCTTGCCTCATGATTACCTTGGACTGATAGTTTGTTTTGTAACATGAGAGGAAGGGTTAAATACTGACTTGTCCCACTTTCTAAATTTTTAGAGAAGGCTCAGTAGTTTTCTGGAATGTTGAGGAGAAAACGGTAAGCAAACATTACCATTAATGCAGTGAATCTAATTTCCAGTTAACTTCTCTACTATACTATTGTTAAACTCTGTAATTTCCCCTCTCTCTTTGCAGATGAAAAACATTTTGAGAATCCTGGAACACCATGAGATCCAGCCTTATGAAGTAGCGTTAGTCCACTGGGAAAATGAGGAGATAAACTACACTGTGGGAGAGTACGATGAGCCTCACGCTTTGTTTTGTTAGTACTTTCAGACTCTGTAACGTTTCTAAACAGACACATTTTTCCACCTCAGGGGAAATACAAAGCTTGAGCGTGGCAACTTTATTCTGAGTGACGAGATGGATCAAGAGGAAGCTGTTTTGGAGAAATTTGCATTTTCAAATGCACTTTGTTTGTCTGGTGAGAAGCTGTATTTGAAGACTGAAAAATGTGTTTGTTTCCTGTGAACACTGCTAACCTTCTCCCTTTGCTTTCTTTTTCAGTGAAGTTGGCAATATGGGAGGTAGCATTAGACAACTTTGTAGAGTCAATTCAATCAATTCCAGAGGTACAGTGGACGCTTAACAGCAAGAATAAATAATTGATTATTTGTAATGGTTGTTTGTGTGTTAGAAGATGCACGTGAGAGGTATTTTTCTAAAACGCTAATGCCAGCATGCTCATTTTTTTTTTCCTTTCCCACCCAGACACTGAAGTCTGGGAAAAGAGTCAAGTTGTCCTCCGCAGAGGTTATGCAGAAGATAGGAGAGCTTTTCACATTAAGGTAAATTCAGGAAAGTAAAGCCTTTCTATTTTTGAATTCACTATTTATGAGCAAGTCACACAGCTTGAGCTTTGTGTAGTTATACATTTCCAAAAGTTGATTCTGTTCATCTGGACGTAGCGTTTTGTGGGAGACACGTTTCAAAACGCTACGTCCGGATGAACAGAATCAACTTTTGGAGATTTACTTTCCTGGATGATTGAGAATGCATCAAGATGTAGTTATACATGTTATTTCTAAATGCAAAAACTGCTGTTTGTTTGCTTTTCTAGTATTACCGTACTTTAGTATTTTTATTTACACTCTGCTTTAACAGACACTGTATAAACCTGAGATCTGACCTCCTCCTCACTCCTGATTTCTACTGGGACAGAGAAAACCTGGAAAAACTCTATGATAAGACGTGCCAGTTCCTCAGCATCAACCGCAGAGTCAATGTAAAGGATAAACCATCGCTGCTGGGTCTTTGTGTTAACACTCAATCCTTTTTTGCCCATGTCACTTCCTAATCTGTCTCATTTTAGGTTGTGAATGAGAAGCTGGAACATTGCACACAGCTGACAGACTTGATGAGGAGCCACCTGAGTGAGAAGCACAGCTTGAGGTTGGAGTGGATGATAGTCATCCTGATTACGATTGAGGTAAAAGAGGTCAAGCAAGAAGCCTCAAAGAATGCAGCTTTTTAAAAACAAACCTTTATTCATGCTTTTTTTTTTTAAACAGGGAGATGCTTAATAATGAGTACATCTCATTTGTTTCTCTTGTAGGTTATGTTTGAACTCGCAAAAATGATCTTCTAAACTGCTCCTCTGAAGCTACAACAACTCTAAAAAAGGGCACAAGCAGCTATGAAAGAAGAATGCTGCACTGTGCGAAGGCACTGAGTCGTGAAGGGGACCTAGATCATGCTGAATGTGTTTACTCTTCATGTGTTACATCAGCAACTCTCTGAAAACCATTAATTAATTTTAAATCAAGAATTTCACAAATTGTTTCTGAGGATCTTGGCCGGGGGGGTGGGGGAGTATTTTACACACATTTGTTCTTTATTACTGTGAGAGAAAAAACGAAAAAAATCAAAGTAGGCAAAAAAAGAAGATTTTTAATCTTTTTTGATGATCTGACCTTTATGTTTTGGAACTTTTGATTGTCTTTATGTTCTTAATTTTCTTTTTACATCATGTGAAAGCGTCTGTGTTTTCTTGTCAGTGTCAAAGATACATTTTTAAAAGGTCTTATTTGCATGGGAAGGCAGGGACTCCCACATCTTGACACTGATCTTGCGGCTGATTTAAAAAAGAAAGGGGAAAAAAAAAAGATGTAGAAATACATCCAGATTTACTGAGTCCCAAACTCCAACTGTAACTCTGTTATAAAAGGTGAGAATAAAGTATTTATGTTCAATATTTCTCAGCTTCAGTGTTTGGATGTTAAACAGTATTAACAGATTTCTTTTCTTTTGCAGTAAACAAATAATTACTGAAGTACTTTTAATTTATATGTATTCATTTATTCAAATAAAATAGTTTTTTATTAATTAAACACTGGTAAATATATCAGTAAATATATAAATACACATAAATCAATATTAGTGACATCAGACAAGCAAGGATTGTCCATAACAGACAGTAACGGAAGTACATTTTCAAAATAAAAACATACAGCTAACACAAATACCCTTTCACAATCTTATTTCTCTCACTCTGTCGCAGTTTGATTACTGAGCCTCCGGCATCAAGCTTAGTGAGGAAGCTTGTTTCTGGCACTTTGTTTTTTTTTTTTCCCTGTCTCTAAATCTAAATTTAGGGTTAGTATCTGAAATTCTCAGCCTTACTTGAAATTTTGAGATAATCAAAAGTTAGACTTATTTTTATTTTTTTCAGTGGCAGAAAAAGCCTTCAGTACTTAAAGAGCAGGAGAAAAAAAGGATGAGTAAACATGATTGTTTAAGGCACTGCTGATTAAAATGAGATTAATTACATATTTGATTAAGTTGAGCTTTAAATGAAACACTATGTCACACATTGCTTCATGCCATGCTCTCACCATGCTCTTATTTTCAAACTGCTCACAGTAAAAATTCTAATCACTAAAATCATTATGCCATTAGTCATTATGTACAAGATCATGTATAATAATAATATATGTATATATATATATATTATATCTCCTCAGTATGTTCAGGTCTGACTTTTTAAATCATTTGGCAACATGTATATAAGTGAAATACTGATTGCAAAAACTATGTGTTGTGGAATCTGCGAAATATCTACATTTTACTCATTTTTATAAAAAGATGTTTCTATGTGCTATAACTGGTAACATACATCATGATTTAATGTGGTCTGTGAATAACACCTGAACATTTTTTTAAGCTTTTTACCATAAAAGATGAAAAGATTCAACAAATATATTATGATATTCCTTTTGACTTACTGACATATACATTCTGTTCAAAAACATAAGCATAATAACGTCTGAATTATGAGTGGAGAGACCTGACATAATTAGCAATGAAGTTGCACTACATGACAAACAGGTAGTTAAATTTACTGAGGCCCCTGCGTGGTAAAAGTAGCTCATTGTCACACTTCTAAAATCATTCTAAAATCACAATTCATGCCCCCTGAGAAGATTAACCTTTTTTTTTTTCATGGCAGACTTTCAAAAACACTCTTAAATCATATACTTTATAATAATAAGATAATCTTAGCAATTAAGGCTAGTTTCTCTAATAAATATCAGAATATTTTGGTGCAACATAATGTGAAATAAAAGGCTTTGATGGCTTTGTGAAGCTTTCTTCTTTTTACATTTTGATTGTCCCACCTACAAAAAGAAATACAAAAAAGGGCATACATTTAATTGAATTTGATTGTAAAAATACACAGAATAAGAGATGAGGCTTACCACTCAGTAACACTTGAACTGGGCTTGGTTAATCCCATTCTGCCTGAGTGACACATGTCGGGATTACTGGGTACTCCAGGGCAACAGCAAAATCTTCACCTTCACTCTCAATTTCACCTGTTCCTCCTGTTTCGTGCACTCTCTGGTGACTTTCCTCGTCCTCACTCTTGGTATCAGGTGCCATTTCAAAGTCAGATTCAGGATCTTCTTTTTCCTCTTGTTCACGTCCCGCTTGAGGCTCCGTGGGTTCTTCCACTTCGATATGGGATGGCCCCTTTTCCTCTTGAGTGTAAATGTCTTCCTCAGCATCCAGCCACACATCATCATTTTCCTCCTCCATTTGTTTAATGGGCTCCTCTGCTGTTTTTTCTTTGCTACGAGCCTTGAAGACTGCAGGATGACTGATCAACAGTCCTCGTTTCTCTTTTTGCATCACAGGTTCTGTCGTTTGTGTGGCCTGAATGTCTGGAATTATCGATTGCTTTGATTGAATTTGTTCCACTGGTTCTATTGTTTCTATTGTGTGGATGCTAACAGCCTGTAGTACTGGCTGTTTTGATATCATGGCTCTTTCAGTTAAATCTAATTTTTCTGCTGAATCTGTGATTTGCTTCACCGGTTTTGTGGTTTCTGCTGCCTGGATTTTGGAGATTATTGGTTCCTTTGATTGAACTTGTTCGGCTGGTTGTGTTGTTTCCATTTCTTGGACAGCAATATCCTGAAGTTTAGGCTGATGGGAGACCACAGCTTCTGATTCAGTGATTTCTGTTGTCTGAACAGCGACTTCCATTAGCTCCATTTGTTTCTCGCTCTCAACTCTTTGCATTGCATGTATCAGGTTTGTAGGTTCCACTGCTTCTACTGCCTGAACAGCAACTTCGGACACATTAAGCTGTTTGACAGGTTCTGCAGGAGGTGGTGGGGATGCTGGTGCCTTTAGCTGCCCAAACTGTATGTTAAGTTTGAATTCCAAGGACAGGCTTGAAGGAGACTCCACATTACCTATTGACGAGATCATACCCGCGTTCTGGGGGGCTACTAATCCTGTGTTATTTGGTGTAACAATCTGGCTTTGTGTACTTTGTAGTTTTTGTGCTTCTGTGGTGTTTTCGCCATCTTTCTTCTTAGCTAATTTTTCAGATAGTGCTGTTGCATCCTCCGCTGTCGCACATACCTCTGATTTTTGCAGCTCAGCTTTAGTTTCTTCCAGATCCTCTTTGTGACCATGGGTAGAGATATCTAAACCTAAATCAGAAGTTTGCAATTGATTCTCAGACTCTTTCTGCTCAGCTGGGATCCCATGTCCTTCATCCTCTTCTTCCATGAGCTCCCCAGAACTGTCCTTCGTCATTTTTTGATCCTCTGGTTCACTTGATGCACTTTGAACTGTCTCGCTAACATCTGATTGTTTTATAACTTCTTGTTCCAACTTATCTGGCACAGATTCAGGAGTGGTCTCTGGTAAATTCTCCTTTACATGTTGAAAAACTTCGTGAACAATTAGATTGTTTTCCTCATTATTCACTTCCTTTTCGATTGCAGTAGAGGCAGATAGATTTTCTACATTTTCAAGAGTTTCATGACAAACATCAATAACTTCTTTGGCTTCTGTAACCCCTACCTCAATCATTGTGTTGATGATATTCTCTGCTGACTTGATATCAACATCCACCACTTGCACTTGGAATCTGTGATTGTCGTCAAACTCCAGTGATGGAACATGCATCATCACAGCCACACTGCCTTCTTCTGCTGTGTTAATGACATTGTCCTTCTCTAATGGTGTTGTAGTCTCAACAGTGTCCTTTAACTCCATCTCACTTGCTTTTCTTTCTATCAAGTGTTCTTGAACCTCAGTTGTTTCCTCAATCGAAACATCAGGTATTACTGCTGAAACATCTTTTAGATTACATGTTATTACTTGCATCACTACAGCGTGCTCAGTGGCAGCAGTGATTACCTCAGTACCTTGAAGTTCACCAGCTTTTTCTCCCTCAACACTTACTTGGTCTGTACTAACATCCTCGTCATATTTGGGTTCTTCTGAAGCTTCAGCACTGGCAACACAAGTCTCTTCATCACCCTGACCATTACTTGCTCCTTCTTCTTCTTCTTCTTCTTCTTCTTCTGCAGAAGGCACATAAGCAGCTGTTACTGTTTCTTCCACAGCTTCTTCGTGTTCAGCTTGATCATTTTGTGGAATGCTTTTGGTTTTCTGATCTTTGTTTATTTCTAAATCCTGGGCTGGTTGTTTTTTCTCAGTTTCATCTGTAATGCTGTCAGTGTCTGGTTTTGGAACATCTTCTAGCAATGTTTCAGTTTCAAGCTCCTGAGTGCTAAACACCTCAACACTTGGTGCAACTACATTTGCAGACTTGGATGCTTCACGGTCAGTTTCAGGAACACTGTCTTCTGCATCAGGTAGTGATGCTTCTGGTTCCATTAGGTCAACTGCTTTCTGTTTGGCTTCACCTGTAACTGTTTCCATTGCTGCCCTATCCTTGGATATCACCTCATCTTCAGTTCCTTGAGGGTGACTTGCCTCTGAATCTAATGTAACGGCTTGTACCACTTGTAACACTGCTGGTTCTTGAACATCCTTGGTTATCAAATCATCCAATGCTTCAACTTTATCTTCAGTGATTGGTACCATTTTGGCCTCTTGGGGCTGATCTTTTTCTGCAGGTGGAGCATCCTCTGATATTACTTCTTTGTCCGCTGACTGACCACTTCCCTCTTCTAAATCTAATGTGGCTGCTTGTACAGCTTCTACTTTTTCTATAACTTCAGGCTGTGGTTCTTTCTTTTGAATCTCATCGGTCACTTCAGTGTGATGTTCTGTTGTCTGTTTGTATTCATCTGTTACTGGTTCAGCAGACTGAATGTCCTCTGAAGGTTGTATTTCTGTTTGAACACTGTCTTCTTCTGAATCTAATGATGTGGCTTGAAAAACTTCTAGCACCTCTGGAACTTTGGAAACTTCGGGGTGTGGCTCTTTCTTTTTAATCTTATCAGTCACTTCAATGAGATTCTCTGCTAACTCTTTAGATTCATCTGTTACTGGTTCAGCAGACTGAATCTCCTCTGGAGGTTGTCTTTCCATTTTAACACTGTCCTCTTCTGATTCTAATGTTGTGGCTTGAACACCTTCTGACACCTCTGTAACTTCAGAAACTTCAGGCTGTGGCTCTTTAGTTTCTGGCTCATCAGAAACTTCACCTTCAGTGAGATACTCTGATGTCTGTTTGGATTCATCTCTTACTGGTTCAGCAGCCTGAATGTCCTGTGAGGGTTGTCTTTCTTCTTGAATACTGTCCTCTTCTGATTCTAATGTTATGGCTTGAACATCTTCTGGCACCTCTGGGACTTCAGAAACGTCAGGTTGTGGCTCTTTAGTTTCTGGCTCATTGGTCACTTCAGTGAGATACTCTGATGTCTGTTTGGAATCATCTCTTACTGGTTCAGCAGACTGAATGTCCTGTGAGGGTTGTATTTCTTCTTGAATAGTGTCCTCTTCTGATTCTAATGTTGTGGCTTGAATACCTCCTGGCACTTCTGCAACTTCAGGCTGTGGCTCTTTAGTTTCTGGCTCATTGGAAACTTCATCTTCAGTAAGATGCTCTCCTATCTGTTTGGATTCATCTATACTTTCTGCTGGTGGAACATCTTCTGAGGACGGTGTTTCTTCAGATGATTGAACTCTATCCTCTTCTGCATCTACTGTGGCTTTTTGCTCAACCACTACATCTTTCACTTCATTATCATCTGTTTTAGGAGCTTCAGCCTGTGTTTGTCTGTCTTCTGGGTCAACGGTCACTTCAGCAAGATGCTCTGTCTGCTTGGAATCGTCTGTAACTATTTCTGTTGGTGGTATGTCCTTTAACGATGGGGCTTCCTCTTCAAGTGACTGAACAGTATCCTCTTCTGAAGCTTTTACATCTTTTTCTACATTTGCCAGTGCTTCCAACTCATCCACCACCACAGAAGGTTCAGCTTCAATTTGACTTTGCTCTGTAATATTTTGATTGATCTGATCCCCCATGGAGCACAAAGTTTGGCCTTCTTGCTCCATGCTTCCATCTTTAGTTTCCTCACCCACAAAAAGAGCTGACTCTGCTTCTTGAGTCTCAGTTTTTGAGGTATCTTCATCTACTTGATCTGCCACAACTAGAGAACCTTTATCTGGGGCAACTTCATCACCTTCAGGTAATGTCTCCTGAGGTAACTCAGGTAACTCTTCCTTTTCCTCAGAAATGCATTCTGGAACACGTTGGCTGTCATCAGTAACTTCTAATTCTTTAATGCTTTCTTGCACCTGTATAACACTGACCTCATGAACTTCATCTTCAGTGACTTCTGCATTGTCAATCTCCTCAGATACAATCTCAGATACAATCTCTGTTGAAACAGCTTTGTTAACATCAGGTATGCTCTCTGTTTGGGCTGTTGCCTCAAGTTCATTAATTGCATCAATTGGTTCAGCATTTAGCTCTACGTTTACCACTGTTTCATCTGATCCTTGGTGTATTTCCAGGATTTTCGGCTGTTCTTTTTCAAATGTTTCAAGTAATTGAGGCGAGACAGAACTAACTATTCTTTCAGAACTTGGCTCCTCTAAAGTCACTGGGACTACATGTGTGCTTACAGAGATGGTTTCAACAACTTGTTCTAGCAACAACTCTGTGTCCTTGACACTGTACTCTGCTGGGACAGGTGTTGCATTGCCAGATGTTTTTGAAGAGTCTGATAACTGGGAAACTGCAGAGATCATCTCAGTTTCATCTGTCACAGTAACATCAACAGGCTCTGGAGCTGTTATGGCTTCAGATGTGATCTCTACCAGGTCCTCTGCTATAGTGTCATCTCTTGCTGCCTCCTCAGTGCCTGAAGCCGGAGTGGCCATGGTCTCTGTAAGTACTCCCTCCTCTGGAATATCACTGAGTTGTTGGTGTTTACTGATAGATTCTGTAAGGTCATCTGGTTCTTCAACTGGAGCAGGTGTAGCCAGTGTTTTAGGAACCTCATTTTCTAGAGCTTCCTCATCCGTTTGTGTTTCGAGTGAAAGACTATCACAAGGTGGAGTGGAGTCCTGCTGGACTTCATTGTCTGTTACTTCTGGTACGTAACTTTCTACATCTGCCTTGGTTTCTGTGTGAGTCCCCATTTCATCTGCATCAAACTCTGACAGTGGAATCACAGCTGGAGTCTCAGAGTCTTCATCACCTGAAGCTTCCTTGTCAGCTTCCTCTAAAGATACTTGTTCTAGCATTTCAGCAGGCTTTCTCTTTTTTCTTCCAGGTAGGAGATTCTTAATGGAAAACGTGGACTCAGCTTGAGTAACTTCATTGTCAGAAGGAATGATATCTTTGCTTTCATCCACATCCTTGGCTTTTGTTTTGGGGGTGACAAGTTTTTTAAATGATTTCCATGTTGACTCCCCATCGCTCTCTGGAGGACTTCCTTCTTTAATTTCTTGGACCTCATTAGATCTTTCTAGTGGTGATTCTGCACCTTGTTTAAGTCCACTGTCTTGCTTGCTATTTTGGGGTGTTTCTTCTTCTGAGTCTGATGATTTTCGGCTTTTTCTCCTTCCAGATCCACACAAAACAGCTTCCCATGACACAGACGAGTCTTTCCTTTTTTTTCCTTCTTCTGTGCTGTGATCTGATATTTGCTCACCTTCACTTGGTTTTGCCTCATCTATTGAACCTGAGATTTGTGCCTGTTCATTGCTCAATGAAGGCCTCTTTATTCGCTTTTTTGGAGTCACAAGTTTTTTGAAGGCTGCCCATGCACTGTCCTCTTCTTCTGCTGCCGGTGCAGAGGGTTGTGCAGGACTGTCTTCTTTCTCATTTTCAGCTGACTCTGTAGAAGACAGCAGCTGATCAGAGACTTGTTCTTGAGAGTCAGAGATCTTTGCGTCACTTGATTTCTTTGCTTTCTGTTTTTTGGAAAGACTCCTGAAACTAGAGCCTGACATTAGCTTCTTCAGGGGACTCTCCTGAACTTTTTCTTTTTCTTGAGAGTTTAGTATTTCACCCTCACCATCTGATCTATCCATGGAAGGTGGTTTAACATCATCCTGAGTGGTTACTGCAGGCAGAATCGCAGCTTCTCTGAGTCCTTTCTCAGTTGTAGCTGCCTCAGTATCAAGAGTAATCTCCTCCTTATCCTGTTCTTCCACTGCTTGCTCTGCTATTTCAGCAGTCTCGTTTTTCCCCATATCCACCAGTTCTTTATCGGTCACCTCATCTTCTGCAAGTTTCTTTTTCTTCCGTAGACTAGAAAAGATTCCTGTGGTAAAAAACCTTTTTAATGGAGATTCAACCACCTTTTCTTCAGTAATCATTGGAGATGCTGGATGCGGTTCCTCTCTATGTGTGGTATTCTTGTGTCCATCTTCATTTACAGCAGGTGAAGTTGTTCTTGCATCATCATTATCATGCTCAGCTTCCTCTTTGGCTTCTGTTTTCTTCATGTCTGCATTTTCTGGAATATTCTCTGATGTACCATCTGTCAGGCTGGGACATGTTGTTGAATCATATTCATTTGCTTCCTGTGCTATGTTTAGATCCACATTTTGTTCCTCATTTTCACTTTTGACCTCTTTTGCATTATCTTTGACCTCCTCTGGTATGTTTGGTACTTCCTCAGGTGCATCTGTTTCACCCTTTTCACCAGAGCTTTTTTTAACTGTCAATTTCAAACCAATGTTGCTGAAAAAATTTCTAAAACTTTCATTGATGTCATTCTGCTTCTCTTCCATTTCGATAATTTCTACTTGTTCAACTTCATTTGCATCAGCTTCATCTGGTGATGTCTTTGCATTGATGTCCACACTTTCCACTGGAGTTTTTTCTTCTTTAGGCAACTTTTCTGTCTTTGCAACATCTTTGTCTGGAGAAAGGACAGTTAAATTAAATTAATCATTAAAATACTTTTGATTGCAAGAAGTTGCAACAAAATTAGCCCAGTGTGCTAAGAGATTCTTTCACCTAAAACCCAACAACTCGCACTTCTATCCGGTCTTTAAGTGATGACGTGATGAACCCTGCTTCTGGGTCCAAACTACTCTGCATTTATTAAGGCTGCTGTGTTTTTCACGTGTTTTAATGCTTTGTATCTTGCTCTATTTAATCTGAACAAGCCCCTACAAAAGGCAGTGATCACTGTCGGCCTCTCTCGGTTTTATTACCACTATTTATTTTAAAGCTCAGTTTTTAAAACTTTACGTTGTAGTGACAGCTCAGCCCATGCAGCAATATATTAATGACTAACCTCGTATTGTGGGTGGATTATCTCAGTTGTTCTCCCGACTGAAGTTTGGTCCATTTACAGGATCCTACAATGCGATTGCATTTGTCCCTAACAATCGGGAACCCTCATATTAACTTTTATCAAATGGAAAAAAGTCACACTCATCCTCCAGCTTCACTGTGCTAATGTGTTTATATTATGCTAACCATAGCTGTGTAGCTAGCCACCATGTAGCACATTATATACCAGCTAGCCCAACTTCAGTAAACCTACAAACGTCACTCCTGTTTAGTTTTCTGTCTTCATTTATGTTGGAAGTGATAGTAAGGCTGTATGTTTTATTTTTTTTAGAAATCCCTCAGTCAGAACATGGTGTTTGGGTAGAAACTAGCAAGCTAACTCCCTGCTAACTTCTAACTCTGTTAAATTTAATAAATTCTGTTTTCATGGATGCCTGGAAGTTAAACTTAAGTGTTACACCTGGTAGAGCAGCCACACTGATCATTTTATTAAAGATGAAAGAATTTAGACAGTTTAGACAGCTAGTAACGTCAGACTTAAAGACCGTATTGAAACCGTGCTGGCAGAAATACACAAATTATGAAAACCCACCCTCTGCAGAAATCTCGTCCTTGCAGTGACCATTGAGTGCTGCTATAGAGCCATCTGCTTTTCCATTTATCTCAGAGATCTGCCCATTGGTTTTGAGAGGCTGAAAAAAAGCACAAAACTGAATGTACAATAAACCTCTGCTCATGTGTGTGTGACAGGAGAAAAATTTAACAAGTCTAGCTTGAACCTCTGAAGAATTTCCATCTGTAATTAACAGGGACACCAAAGACCTATACAAACAGTATAGACGAGTTACTATTGGCTAGGTTTTGCGGCAGCCTTAGAGTTAACACTCCTATTTTTCCAATCCTAAATCCATGAGTCAGATTAGTTGGGAATGTCTGAGCAGGGTTTAGGGAATAAGAAACTTAACTGCACCCAATAGTGTGCAAAAGAAACCTAAATAAACAACTGTAAACACATCAGACAGGTATATTATTTCCAAGATAAGCTTTCTTTCAACTTTTTTTAACCAATTTATTAGATGTACAGAGTTTTACCTATCTTTTTATTCATGTTATAATGTTGCCTTATTTTAAGTGTTTTATCTAATTTAAACTGAATTTAAACTGACTATCCGAGCTCACCAAGAGCCCGAAAATAATAGAAACAGAAGGCAAAACAGCCTAGTTTTAGATAGTTAAAGGCCATAATAATCATCAGTAGGTATTCTCCCATTAGCACAACTTAAATACAACATATTGCGATTAATGTTTTTCTTTTTCTTTTTAACACCCCACTTCCAAGCTTGAGCACATGATTTCTTACAGCAGTGACATGTCTCCGCCTTAATAACATTCAGCATCCCAAGGTTGAATATATCATCAAATCAACACATCATCGCCAATAAAAAGCATCAGTTTCTCTCCCGATTCTTACAGGACAGTGCTAATTGACATCCTCATCAGCATGAGCTGTTATAATGTTGTACACTAATAATCAATGTTGTGTTCTGCTGAGTCCAGCAGGAGGGAAATTCCATCTCTCCCATGGGCTTTATTTGGTTCACTCCAAGAATGAAAGGTCATCATTCCTCCATGCTGTTTCCTCTTTCATCTACAGTAAATGAAAACCTCTGCGACATCAATGAAACAGTGAAAATTGAGTATTCAGAAGAGTAATACTATGTGAGTTTTCAGGTAGCCTCAAGAGCCAAAAGCCAGCAGTCAAGGGCCATTAAAGTTACTCACAATTTAAACAAGAGGCACTGCACCCAACACATTTAACAACTTAAAAAATATATATATATATTTTTACAGTAAATCGTTTAAGTTTTGTGTTGTAAGACTCGGGCTATGATTTACTATTATTATTCTTTTTCACATTTTGCAAATCTTGCTGGAAAATGGGGCCAAACAGAGTTTCAATCAATGTGGGACATATAAATATGAAATGCACATATAAGACTTTTTTCCCCATTTTCTTTTCTTTGTCTTTATTTCTAAGGAGAAATGACACTAGGCTGTTGTGCACCCAGCACAATAAATAAATCAGTCAATAATGCTTCCTGTTACAAAAAAGCTTAAAAATAATCACATTACTCGCCAGTGTCCCAGTGTGGCTGGATGCACTCATCCACTTTGAAGGGACCAGGACTTTTCCCTTTATTCTGACGTTAATTGATGCGTTGGCATGCAGCGTGTGCACCGTCCCGACAACAACAAAATCCAGCCTCAGCATTTTTACATCTTTCAAAGCGCCGACTGTTTGTTCTCTGTCACCATAATGAATCTAATTAAAACCACTGATTGGTAAAGAGGGTAAGCTAAATCACTGTTGCAAAGTTAATACAGCCATAAAGGAAAAATTTGGGGCTCTTGGGATATGTTACCTTGTCTTCAGTATTCTGCACAGTTTGAACATCGTTCACTTTTGCGCTCTCCTCCTCCTCCTCTGCATCCTTCTTGCCCGCACGTTGCGCAGACTGAGTGTCTCCCATTATCTGAACTGCAGCGCGTCGTTATCCGGAATGAGCCACACAAGTGAAACAGATATCCCCCAAGAAAAACAGGCCGGTAGCTCAGCTGAGCCACAGAAGGCGGTCAGCTCTCAAATGGTGTAGCTTGGATGCTGGAAAAACTCTTTCCTCTTAGATTAACACCTCCCTGCAGAATCAC
>VUQG01004233.1:29104-40714 GCA_015106755.1 Etia nguti
GCCTGCTCTCAGATTACTGAAGAGAATGTCCCAGCAACAAGCACAAACCTGCACCGGTGAGGATGCACTGCACTGAACAATGAGTGGCTATGTTAAAGGTTTAAAAGATATTCTCATCGGAAGCAGATGCTGCAAATGCATGACGCATTAAATAAGAAAGTCTGTTGCTGTATAACACTTTGGCTGTTCTTCTGAAAGTGGATTTTATAACTAATTTTATTATCAAAAAACTAAGAATTATGGGTTTTGCTTTGTTTTTAACTCTCTGCGACTATTATATATATAATAATTATAGCATTCCTCTAATTACTTAATAGGCACAGCCCTTTGTAAAGCACTTGCCTAACTGAGTAAAATAACCTGTGATATGGAAAGAATACATATTGATCACTAAATTTTGTGATCATTTTATGTATCAGAAACCTCTCTAAGTCACTGTAGGGCACATTCAGTATGACAAATAAGCAGACAGATTTCATTATAACAAATGTCATATAGGCCCATGAGAGTCAAAAGTGGTTTATGAAGTTGTGGCTGGACATTTTGGGTCAGTGTCTGGGGAAAATGTCACAACCTCTTGAACTGGCCTGTTCATAAAGTTGCCATGACATCAGCTGCCCTGCAAATACTTCTAGGGAGATGTTTTTGTCCAGTTTTTGGACAGGATGTTAAAACCTAAATCTTTATCATTAGAACAATCCTCTTTGTATAGAACATTTTTTAATTAATTTATAATGGGACGTGTTCTGAGAAAAACAAATACATGTCTTAATAACTTATTTAATAACATTTAAATGGGCAGCTGTATTACTAAAACATGAATGCGAAGAAGTGGGCATTTAAATAGCAAGTTTCCAGCCTTATATAAACACAGTATATATAAAATGCGGCATGTTAATGCTAAAAAACATATTAACATGATTGTTCACATGACCAGATATTAAAACTTCAACTCTTCATTACTGTTATTAAGTCAGAATCTTAATAACAGTAAAATGGGGTAAAGTTCCCTACTTTTAAAGACTGCATGGACAAATCGTTCAACAATTATACGACATTTCTCCAAAAAACAAAAACAAAAAAACCTCATAGCAAAGCAAATCATTTTTAAATTTACTTTAATGTTGATGTTAATTATTGTTCACTCCACAGGGCCTACATTACACTTGCCAGAAACCTTATTAGGAACACATGTTAATTGCTTGTAAAACGAAATATTTATCAGCCAATCGATGCATTTGGGCATTAAGTGGGCATGTGACCCACTGAATCGTTATAATGGGGAAGAAAGGCGTTTTTAGGAAATCTGAATGTGGTGTGTTTGTTGATGCCAGTTGGCTAGTCTGAATATTTCAGAAACTGCTGATCTGCTCAGATTTTCCTGGAAAACTATCTCGAGGGTTTAAACAGAATGGTCTAAAAATAGAAAATATCCAGTGAACTACAGCTCTCTGAGTAAAAATGCCTTGTTGATGCCATAGGTCAGAGAAGAAAGACTGATAGGGAGACAAATAACCACTCATTACAACTATAGTATGCATAAGAGCATCTCTGAATGCACAACATGTCGAGCAGAAGTCCACACCGGGCACTACTCCTGTCATCTCAGAACAGAAAGCTGAGGGTATAACTCTTATAGGTGCACCAAAATTGGGCACTAGGAGACTGGAAAAACATCTTAACTGATGAGCAGAGTCAAAATTTGCTGTAAGCAACATGAAAGAATAGACCCATCCTGCCTTGAAGAAGTGGTTCAAGCTGCTGGTGGTTGTTCTGTGGTGTGGGGGATATATTTTGACATGCTTTGTCATTATCTCCATCCCTTCACGACCACAGCGTGACATCTTCTGATGGCTGCTTCCAACAGAAAAATGCATAATGCCACAAAGATCACATCATCTCAAACTGGTTTCTTTAACATGCACTCAGTTGCTTTACTCAAATTCCCTCCAACGCAACCAGATCTCAGAGTAGTTGTACATCTTGTGGACGTGGTGGAACCGGAGATCATAGATGTGCATCTGACAAATCTACACTAACTGTGTGATACTATCACATGAATATGAACCAAAATCTCTGTGCAGTGTTTCATTTCAGTTCAAATTTCAGTTTCCTTTTTTGGGGGGAAACAAGGTTTTAGGGCAACAATAAGACATGCTGATACTATTTTAACCAATGTGTAAAATTCAAGCACTGTGTTATGTTTTATATAGGTATATTTTATGGAATAACTGGTTGATTTAATGTCCCTAGAGTAACAGAAAGCTTGACGCATAAGACATCAGGAGGCATCATGTGGGATATGCTTGCAGTAAGGCATAGTGTCAGGACTGCCATTTCTCCCCTAATCTCTGAGGGTTTTTTTGGTATTTAGTATTGATCAGCTGATCTGTCACCAGTCCAACACAAACAATATTTCATAACAGTATTAGAGTGTATGGAAATTATCAAATATTTTAAAGTTGAACAAAAACTTTTCTTGAAAATGAAAATCAGCTGACTGGTCAAATGTACCTCTTGAGCAAAACAGACTTAATTTGATTTGGTGTTTAAACTGAGGCGTGTGGGCAGAATATCCTGATCAGGGCAGACAAACACACAACAGTCTGTCTAAAATACAAGATTCATTTTAAAAAATGCTGCTTCAAAAGCTTGACCCCTTATAGTCTGACTTCTGACTGTGAAACAATAACGGATAAACTAATAATGTGTTTATCTGTTAACCTCCTAGGACCTGGCGTCCACATATGTGGACATCACATTTTGGGTTGTTTAGACCAAAATACAAAATGTTGCTCTACAAGGGCCTGATATCCACGTAGGAGGACATTGTACTGCCACTGTTCTATCGAAATTTAGAACGAATGTCCTCATATGTAGATCTAATTTTTCTCAGAAACAAAAATCAGGTAAAAAAAAATAAAAAAATTCAGGTAATTCTTTGTTGTTACATTCATCAAGTCCCAATCAACCCAAATAGCAAAGAGAAATTAAAAATGCATGCCATGAAAGAGTTCGGGTCTTAGGAGGTTAAGCTGCATTTCTTTCATTAAAGCATTTTGCTTGAACTTTTTTTTATGAGCAATAGCTTATTATTTCATAGCTTTTGTTTTCAGTATTACACAATTACACATGCACTTTATTATGGTCATGGCTATGTTTTTGCTACAGGCTTAGATGCCAAAGTAATGAGTACAGCCGAACTCAGAATTTTAGGCAACTATAATAAAGACAGATCCTAATCACTGCTCACTTTCTTAGGAACACCTGTAAATATCTAAGCAGCCAATCACATAGCACCTTCTCTGTGTATTTAGGCATGTAGACATGGTCACGATGACCTGCTGAAGTTCAAACTGAGCATCAGAAAAAGGACAAATGTGATTTAAATGACTGTGGTTGATGGTGCCAGGCAGACTGGTCTGAGAATTTCAGAAACCGAAATAATCTTCTGCTTTCCCACAAAAGCAGAATGGGTCCAAAAAAGAGAAAATATCCAGTGAGCAGCAGTTCTCTTGGTGAAAATGCCTTGTTGATAGCAGACGTCAGAGAAGACTGGACAGACTGCTTTAAGCTGATAGAAAGGCAACCGTAAGTCAGATAACCAGTCGTTACACCCAAGGTATGTAGAAGAGCATCTTGGAATGCACAACAAACCTTGAAGCAGATGGTCTACAGCAGCAGAAGACCACACCAGGTGCCACTCTTGTCACCCTAGAACAGGAAAATGAGGCTACAGTTGCACAGGCTAACCAAAGTGGATTAGAATAGAGGGCTGAAAAAATGTTGCCTGGTCTAATGAATCTCAGATTTCTGCTGCAAAAAAGCATAGATTCATACTATTTTGTGTCAATATTTCAGACTATAATGGTGTTCAGTTCATTTTCCGGGCACACTTTGAGCCCCTTAGTACCAAATGAGGACTGTTTAAACACCACAGTCTATCTGAATATTGTTGCATATTATGTCCATCCCTTTATGACCACAGTGTACCCTTCTTCAGAGAGCTGATTCCTGCTGGATAACACACCATGTCACAACACTCAGATCACCTAAAGCTGGTTTTTGAATGTGTAAGTGGCCTCCACAGTCACCCGATCGCAATCCAATAGAGCAACTTTGCGATGTGGTAAGATTGAAGCAACTGTGTGATGCTATCATCTTGTTGATTTTGTGCCACAAAGACTTTCTGAAGGCAAGAGCAAGTCTAACCTAATGTTAGCAAGGTGTACCTAATAAAGTGTCTGGTGAACGTTTATGGGAAGGTCTTCGGAAAAGCTTTAGCAGCCTTTGTTATACACTGACTGTTAAGTTACTCCACTCATTCAGGATTTCAATTTATTTTCTCACCAACCTGTAGTGTATGTGTTTGATGAGCATCTCTTGTTGGAGATGCAGCATTGTTCACTCAAAAAAAACATGCTTGTAAGTGCAATATAGCATCCATCCATCCATCCAGCCATCCATCCATTATTCCTCTCCCCAGCTACCTGCTCCAGGTTGTCCGGTTGGAACACTAAGCCATGTTATAGGCATGTGAGGCATGTATAATAGCTATAATTGTTTCTGTCAGAAACTGCAGATATAAAACACGATGAAAATCCTTAGCTGATGCAAAAATGGATTTCAAGACACAGAGCATACTAAAGAGGACTGAGGCCATAAAGGAACCAGCTGAGTCACTTACACCTATAACAAGTGCATGAAACAATATATTCCAGCTGTAAATGGTTTGCTTATTTTGACTGAGGTGAGGTTTTATCGTTATGGGCTTTTAAACAGATCAGTCTGCATATAAACTTAGCCAATGCTGGAGATAGGAAGAAAAAAAACTCCCTTGTTTACCCCACATTTTAACTTTCATAAAAAGATTAAACTTGTTAATGCTCTTCTGAAAAAGAATTAGGACCAGACTGATTGGTCTGATTGGCCTGCTGGACACTGAATCTCTCTGCTATTATTTATTATTCACTGACCTTTGTTACTGCCCACGCTGGACACAAGACCTGGTTTAACACTGCTGTTAGAAGATTTGGCAAACAGTCCCGGCTGCATAGTTGTCCACCAGTTTCAAGATAATTTCACCTAAGCAATCCATCTTCAGTATTTACAGTTGATAATTGTTTCTCTAATGTTTTTAAATTTTATTTAGAACTTTTCTTTTATAGTTTGTTATTATGATGTGGTATCATAAATCACTGTTTTTTGTCTCTAGCTGATTATTTTAGGAAAATCACATTCTTCGTGTCTTTGTTTTTTAACCAGATCCAATTTTATTTTTATTAAATTTGTATCAATTTGGAAAGAAAATATCTTCATTCACAACAATGAAGTGAGATTTTTCCTCTTGCAAAGCTTCTTATAATGAAAGAGTACTATATACTGAATATTAAACAAATGCTCTATTTGTTTTTCAAAATCTTTTTCCTTTAAACTTCTAAACCTAAAAGCACTAATTTTGCTTCATATTGTAATAGGAGCAGAGATGTCCTCTCTTTATCTCAGTGAAAAAGCAGGTTAATCTAAAACCAGTATGATATGTCACCATGAGACCTTGGGAAAGCTTAGAGAAACTTCTGCAAACCCATGACAGGCATTCATGTTGATTTGATCAGACGCTTTGAGACACTGGTGCTGTTATGTGAACCTTAGTACAAAGTTAATAAGCTCACTTAATTAGAGTCACAACTTTGGCTAAGTGAAAACAGCTGATGTTTTCTCCACTGATTACAGCAGCCTAACTGTTGAGACCTAATGCTACATAATGTAATAAAAGTGCAGGGGGTCTCAAGTGAGTCAGCTTGCATGTGTGTACATGTCCTCTTCTTCTACCTGTGGATTTTGTGGTATCATAAAGGAGTATTTATACTAGACCTGTATATAGATGTATGTATCTATATTTATATAGACCTAACAGATGACTCACTTCTTATGTCTGAACAAAATTTATTGTTCTGTAAAAACAAAAAAAAATTAACACTGCTGTTTTTATTTTTTGTTTTATTATCTTTGCACTGCACAGTTGCACTGTATATGTTACAGAACTGCTGTAAATGTAATTAACTGTAGATGACTATACTATAAACATGGCTGCAGCTTGCTTTTGGGGTAAAACACACACAGAAAGCAACCGTAATATATTGCATTAAGCATGTTGTGCTACAGAGGTAATCATCTTATCACAGTTACGTAAATATTTGATTAATTTGACACAAATTTTGTACTTTAAATAGGACTTTCAGATATATTTTAAGATGGTTCTAGTTACTGGATCTTATCAGTAAAACCTAGAATTTAGAACATCAAAAAAGCCTTTTTTATGTTCTGACCCACTAGATTGCAATCCCATTATGTAACAAAATGTTCACATTTCCATTTTTTTTTTTAAAGGAAATGTGCAGAGAAATGTGGCACAGTGTTACAGTGTTATGGTGGTGCCTAAGAGAAGATTGGTTTATTCAACTGTCCAAGTGCACAAAGTAGACCTTTGTCATTGAGTTTAGCAGATTTACAGCTTTTAATTAAGAATAAGAAGTCTTGGCTAGTTCACAATGAACAGTTTCCCAGTGTTTCTTTAACTGAACCTGGTAGGTCTGGACCTTTGAGAAACAGTGCAGAGAGTGTCAAAGTTAGAGTCTGATGTTAAGAGTTAGTTTGCTGATCACATGCCCAGATCCCAACTTGTGACCAGGGAAATGTACATGTGAATCTCATGCAACATGGTTTATTGATTAGTAGCTGCTCAAATTAGAACCACCTGACTGAAAAAACATATTACATAAATTTAACTGGAACTCTCAATTTGTTGTTTTATTTTTCTTTGGTTTTTTGTTTTTTTTAGCTGCGTTTGGTGCTGGAAATAAGTTAAACACTGCAATCTATAAAAAGCCCAAACATCTGCAAGAAAATATCTAAAAATAAAAACTGTCCACAAAAATAAAGATCCATAAGTCTAATATCCTTGTTTTTTAATCTTATGTAATGCAGGAAGGTCCTGAGTTCAATTCCACCATCAGGCCGGGGTCTTTCTGCATGGAGTTTGCATGTTCTCCCCGTGTTTGCGTGGGTTCTCTCCGGGGACTCCGGCTTCCTCCCACAGTCCAAAGACATGCAGTTAGTGGGGATAGGTTAATTGGAAACACTAAATTGCCCATAGGTGTGAATGTGAGTTCGAATGTTTGTCTCTGTCTATGTGTTAGCCCTGCGGCAGACTGGCGACCTGTCCAGGGTGTGCCCTTCCTCTGCCCCAAGACAGCTGGGATAGGCTCAGGCGACCCTGATAAGGAGAAGCGGAAGTGGATGGATGGATTATGTAAGCGGCATATGTTTACATATGACTTGGAGTAGTATAAAGCTTAGTCTTTAGTTAATGGCTCGCCTCCTGGTGGTTGTGTGTATGAGTGTTTGTTTGTTTTGTTTTTGTTTTTTTGGAAACAAAACTTAATGAGCTTTGCTGGAACAGATTAAAAAGTGTGGCCCTGAGACCTGATTGTTTTATCACTGACATCTGCTGGACAAAATAAATACTTCAGCATATTGCACAGATTTTAGTTTAAAAAGAATGTGGCAAAAGTGAACAATGTGGAAGAAGAAATGTGTTTCATTGTGAGGTGAAGTCGCCTTTTTTTTTATATAACAAAAGAACTTATTGTTATGCAGAAAAAAACATTTTAAAAAAGTCAAAAGTTTATTCCTTTTCCAGGGGGATCCCAAGGTATTCCCAAGCTAGACGATATTCTCTTCCCAGGTGGGCTTGCCTGGAGCATCTCCAAGGGAAGGCCTCCAGGAGGCATCCAAACCACCTCAAGTGGCTCATTTTAAGATGCAGGATTAGCGGCTCTACCTCGAGATCACTCCGGATGTCTGAGCAGCCAGTGTGTCTCAGGATTTATTCCAGGGGTTCTGTGATGGTTAAAGGGTGAGTAAAGCGGGCCAGAAAAATGTCACAAATAAGCATAGGTGACAGATTAAAGTAAAAAAAAATCATAAGTTGTCTTACTTAGGCGGTGTGCCACCAGAACAGCTTCTTGGCACTGGCTCTCCAAGTCTCCGTAACTCTGCTGAAGAGACTGTTATTCTTAGGATAAATACAATTTCAGAACATTTTTTATCATCCCTTCCCTCTAACTGGACAAACTGAGCATAACCATGCCAGCAAAATGCCCTCAGCACATAGTAGAACCACTAAATCCCAAGCATTCTGGGTTTTTTTCATTAAAGTTGGATATAGTCTTTGTTTTACTTGTTGTTTGTGTTAATTTTTACTTTCTTGGCTCTTCATGAAATATCGGATCATTTTTACATTTGTTGACTGTTAATTTTTTGTCAAGTAAAAAACATTTGATCTGGTATATTGAAAATAGCTTTCTGCATGGCCCAGATAGATGCTACATGCCTCTCTAACTTTGTTTCCAGAGCCATCCCTCTGATGCACTCCTTTCTAATCCTGTCCATCCTGGTCTCTCCCAATAAAAATCTTTGTATCTTCAGCTCTGCCACCTCCACCTCCAGCTCCACCTTCTGTCTTTTTGTTTGTGCCACTGTCTCCAAACCATACATCCCAGCAGGTCTCACTAGCATCTTGTAAACCTTCCCTTTCACTCTTGTATAGAGATAAATGAAATAAAGTGGTCAATGTTTCCGTTACTCAAAGTTGTAGGTGACAGTTAAACTGGAAAAACAAAGTTAGGGTTCTAATCTGAGATCCTCTGACTGAACGATTTATTTTTGTTGCCATCTAGTAGTCGATCTTTTGGTATTTTGCTTTGTTGTGATTTGAACAGACAATTGACCAACAAATGCATATGTTTTCATTTGTTTCTTGTCATGGACCACAAAAAATAAACCAAGTTTCTTAGTCTTTAAGGATTTTGTGTGAAGGTTTAATTCTGGATTCCCGTTTTTGTGTCTTTATCATTCTAATGATGTTGAGTTTTAGCTTTTTTTAAAATTTGAGTTCTGTTTCCTTCTGTGGTTTTTGGAAGTTCTTCTTTTGGGGTTTTTAGTTCCCACAGTGTTTCCCTTGTCTATGTTTCCTCTCCATATGCTTCTACACTCTCTGTTATCATGTTTAGTGTGAGTAATGTGTCTAGTGTCAGCTGTCTTCTGCTTAAATTTAATAGTTTGCTTTTTAATTTTCCTTCCCCTTTTGTGGAGTAAAGGAGGGAGTGATTGTGTTTCACCTGTGTCTTTGTCCTCTTCTGTCTGTTATTCCCCAGTTAGTCCACAGTCTATATATAGTCCAGTCTTCCTCTTTCTCCTTGTCTTTCTTTAATTGTGCTTCCTGTGCTGTGTTAGAGTCATCTTTTTGGCCTTTGTTTAGCTTTTTTTATTACTTTTTTTTAGTCAATACCCAATTTCCCTTTGTGTACTACATTTGTGTCCTCTCTCCATTAGCCCATGACACCAGGTCTTAACAAGGTGAGTGAGAAATGTGCTAAAAAGAGAAACGGTTAAAGAGAAACACTACTGCTGGTTGTGGTTTAGTGGGGAATTTTTAACCTCACATGGTTATGCTTTTGTCTTAAGAGTAAAGTGTCAGTTATGCTTATACAGCTATATGGCACAAGTTGGCCTTCAAAAAAATCCCCCATGAGAAACATCCCGGTGACTCAGAAACCCAGTAGGCCGATGGAAATTACTGCTCATGTACATGCCACTGCTGCCTGTGGAAATTACTAGCAGCCTATGCACCAAATGATCTATCCAGCTTGAGTTTCTTTTTCTGGCTGCATGACTGAAAATCACTTGATGGTTGGTGGTTACACACTTAGATTGTGTTTCATGAAACAGGAAAGGATGTAGAATTATTAACTAAAGAAGACAAGGCAGTCTTGCTTGTCTTCTTCTTTTTCTTTTTCTTTAGACTTGAGTTGTTATCAAATAAGAACATTTTGTCCCACCCCTCTGGAAGATAAGATATCTCAAATACTTCCTCTTTATTTTTTTAACATGTTGTGCGTCCAAAGTCAGTGACCTCTATCCCTGATGTTATCTTATATGTGCTTTTTCAAGGCCTCAGCACAGCCATTTACTCCCTTCATTGTCATTTCTGTTGACAGAAAACAACAACCGAGAACTCTATTTTTTTTTAAAAGTAGTGCAGTAAAAGTAATGATAATAGAGGTGAAATGTAAACACGGGTGTTTCATCTTTATGTTAAATCGTTTACAAGTATGGCTTTGTCCTACTGTACGTCACCTCACATCTCCACGTGACACAAGAGGAATGAAGAAAGTTTTGTTTTTAAAAACCTTCCCTCATAAGCAGGTCTATCAGAGATGATGGTTAACAGTTTTAAAAAATCACTTGCTCTTTAAGCAGCCGTCACTCTACTAACTGGACTGAACTCCCATTTTCATTATCAACTTTAACTACAGAGGGCAAGGAAGTATCTGAAACTCATCTACAGCTAACTAAGAACAATACAAGTAAGATATGATAACTCTATAATCAAAGCTTTATAGGTTTTATATTCTTTAGTTTTGAGCAGGGGGCCTTTTTAGTGCAAATGTTGTCAGCACAGCATCATGCTACAAGACATTAAACTGTTAGTGAGTTTAAACTGTCAGTGCTCAGAATAATAGATTAAGTGTTTCAGTAATGTAAAATGTATATTATCTATTGTAAAAATCATTTAAATCCAACCAGACTTCCTTGTGACTGAGTTCATGTCTGCTTTGTATGACGGTGATCAGGAACATGATTTGCTTGTCTTCTCTTGTTTTTGCTGAGTTAAGCTTAAAATACTTTTTAATATTATTATTTTTATTTTTGGGGGGTGGGGCTTTTCAGGAAAGTAGGGAATGAGAGTGTTAAAGTTCCTCAAGTCCGAATCAAACCTGGGCTGCTGCATTCAGCCTTGAGGCTCACATTTACCTGCTCTACTTGGGAGCTAAACCGTCAGCGAAGCTTAAAACACTTTAATTCAAAGTTTTACCACTAACAAAAAATCCAACTGCTTTTCTGTTTGAGAACTTGTTTGGCAAGTCTTCAGACAGACTACACGTCCTAGTGGATCAGGAGAATTCATCTAAGATTACTCGATACTGGAGACGTAGAAAATGCACCACACTGCTATGCACTGATTACAAAACCTTTGTGTTTTATTTTATAAGATGAGCTTAACAGAATAAAAGCTTTACAGTCATTAGCTGGGAAACATCCGACTTTCTCTTGGTGTTTTTCTGTTTTTTTTAATTGCATTTTTCTTCTTAGCTTTTACAACGAGAAGCGTTTATGTCTTCAGGAGGGATATTACAGTTTGGCCAGTTCGGGGTAAAAAGGTCAGGCAGTGTCAGTCAGTTCAGTACGATTTGCAGTACGATTTGCACAAGATTGTGACATCTGCAGAGATGGGTGTCTGCTCAAAACCTTCTCGAGCTACTTACATTCTTCCACTTTTCCACCTTTTCTGGGTGCGTTCGTAGGCCCTTAAAATTAAGTTGTCTGCATGTTTAGTTGTGATCAATTAAACCAAGTTTGAGGAGTAAATATTTCCTTTATTTTTATTTGAATTTTTTTTATTGATTCACTTGGTAATAAAAGATTAAAAAATAAAAGCAGCTGCAAAGCTTACTGTTTATTTATTTTATCAACACAACATTTGTA
>VUQG01004233.1:50083-60196 GCA_015106755.1 Etia nguti
GGAAAAAACAAGCAAAAAAAAAAAAAAAAAAAGGTGTGAGCATGCTCATGCTGGTGAACAGAATTTAACACCAACTGTGATGCAGTTCAATCATCCTGTAAAGTGGAGCACAGAAGTTTGGTCAATGTGAAAATGTAGAATTAACGCTGTGAAATCTGAGTTCTAAGCAGTACACATGTGGCCACTGTAGGTATCTGAAGATGATGTCAAAGCATGCTAGATAGCAGTAACTGTTCTAGCTTGAAGAAGTGGAGAAATCTCACTGAGATGTTCTGAATGACCTCATGACGAGAAAAATCAAGTGTATCTCAAGTTAAGGCTCTACTCTTACCAATGCAGCACAGTACTGACTTTTTGATATAAAAATTGTTCAAAAATTCTACACCAAAAAACATTTGATTATTTACACAGTGTCAGAGTAGATAAAGATACAACTTCAGTACACCAGGATTAATATCAGAGAGGAAAATACAATGCTAGAACTTCAATTTGCTTTATTACAGTCCTGATCTGTGACTGCAGCAGGTCGGCCTCAGCTGAAGTATATGTCAGCTCACTACTGGCTTTGTCTTATTTGAGGGATTGAAGACCGTTTCCACTGTGTAGCAGAGAACCACAGGTAAAGTTCAACCAGGAGTTGTCTTTCTGAGGCCAGAAGAGTCTTAATGTCTGTAAACACTGGAGGAAAAATGTGCATTTGAGTTCTGTAGGACCCAGAAGAATCTGAACGATGACCTCATTGTTTATGCTACTGGTTTGAGAACTGAACGTAAACACCTCCCTTCCTTTGTGAGCTCTCTGGTGAAACACATGCATGGGAGAGGGATCGCCTCCTCCCGACGAGCAATTGTGTTGAACTTGCATTTCTTGAGGTGATCGGCCATGCTGGCGATGTTTGCAAATTTCCACTCGTTCACTGTACCAAAGGCTGTGCTGAATCGCCACACCTGAACAGAAATAGGAAAATTAGTACAAGCACAAGACAGACAACAAGTGAAATTTGCTGTCAGCTGTCTTTAAACAGTGTGTAAGTGGACAAACCTTGTTTGTGATCTGCCATGAAGGAGACCCATCAGCACGCCGTTTCTTCTCCCACAGCAGAACGACCATGCCACGCATCTGCAGCAGGCTGGCACACACATCTCTCATGATGCGGGACACTCTGGAGAGCTGGCACAAGCTAAAGCTGTCCAGAAAACTTGCTATGTGCTGCAGCACTTCAAATGGAAGACTGCTGAACTGGTCACACTGAGAGCTAAACTGGCAGTTCTTTCTTAGGTGCGTGTCCCCAGTTTTCAACGGCAAACCAGGCTGCACCCCGAATGAACCCAGGTGCCTGTCGTGGATGATCCGGAAGCCCTGAACAGATGGGCAAAATCGTCTTTGGGAGTAGGTGCAGCCGTAGTAGGCCAAGGGGCAGCGCTGTTCCATCCAGCCATTGAGTCCAGCGTGAATATCTCCATGAACATTTTTGAAATGAGATGAGAATTCATCTCGTCGGAACAGCTGCCCACACACAAATGTGAACATGGAGCGCTGTTTGGTTTGGTATCGGGCCACACATTCAAGCACTAGGTCCAGTCTGAGGGTGTGGAAGGGGCTGGGATTGGAAAGCTGTGGACTGGCGTGATCGCAGGCTGAAGCTGAAGCAATATCCCCCACCATGGTGTTGGTTGCAAGAATGGCGGAAGGGAAGGAGAACGTTTGCGTACCAAAATCAATGTGGTAGCCATCAACAAACCTGCTGTCTGAGATTCCTCTGCCTCCTGGAGAATCGCCAAGGCAAAAAAGCAAAGCTGCAGTGATAAGGTCAATGCCATGGAGGCCCATGGGGTCATCTGCTACCTCCAGGTCAGATGTGTCAACTGCCTTGTCCTCCATCTTTGCTCGAAACAAATAAGGATCTGACAGCAGCGCCCGACGTCCATTAAATGTAAACATACTTATTCCTCTGAGCACTTCTACATTCTGTAGCTTACGCTCCAAGCACCTGTACCTGAGTTCAGTGGGTAAGTGTTGCAAGAAGTTATTTCTCACATGATCGGACAGTAGGAATGGCATTGGAGGTGCAAGTGGTTCTTGTTGAGGCACAGGAGGTTCCAGTGCTACAACAGGCATGTAATTCTGAGGCATCTCTGGCCAGACAAGGTTGGAATCATTTATCAGTTCATCAATGTCATCTTCCTTCTCATCAAAAAGCAACTCAACAAAATCATTTTCTTCAACCCAGTTGATACCATCTTCTTCTCCATCCGCTATGGCAGCGCTCTCCACTCCGCCGACCGCTCCCAGCTCGCACTCTGAATCAGAGTCACTTTCTTGCATATCTACATTCTTCCCACCTTCAGCGACATAAATACCATGACTATCACCATTTTCTCCATTATGGAGTGCTCCATTTTTATCAGTCTTTTCGCCATTTAAGTTTCCAACAATTACATTAATGTCCTTGGAATTAGTGAGGATGTCCAAGGCAGCAGCTAAATTTCTCCTCGTCTCCACTGAAGCCCTGTACAGCTCATTGAAGGGCTCTTCTTCCATTTCCACTGTTCCATTACCCAACACTGTCTCTGGTAAACTTGATGCTGTGGCCATTTTATCACTTTCATCTAATTCTTTATCTCCATTCTTTGACACAGTGGTCGTGACCTTAAGGGACTCTAACAGCATCCTTTGATCCTGCAGAGCCAAAGCCATGTCTAACTGCTCCACCTCATCGAAGTCTTTGCTCAAGTTTTCATAGGACTTGCGATCAGCATAGCTGACAGGCCAGCGGTTCCACTCCATAGTACAACATACTATACTTGCGGGACACATCTCAAGGTGTTGTGCCATCCTGACCCTTGCAATAGTGAAGGGGCAGCCAAACCCACTGTTGAGGCAAGGGAGGCGTTCATAGGGACACAGCAGACGATGTTCCTCTAGTTTGCACGAGTGAAAAACTGCCCCACAGACAAGAGGACAGCCAATGAGGTCACAGGAAACACCCGTCTCTGGTCTCACCATGCATCTTCTATTGATGCATTTAAGGCAGTGGGGGTGTAGAGTCTCCATTTTCTTTCCCCTAATGGTAGCTGGGGAAGGTGTCCAACCCTGAAACCAAATGATAAACAGATTTGTTTTGTTGAGAAATCTCACACGTCATGGTAACACCCCTGTTTTTAGGTTTAGCTGGAACAAAACAGGTCAGTGTTACATTATACCATCTATGCAACCATTTAATAGCACACATGTGCCTTCAAAAAGCCCTGTAACCATTCCCTCCACATCCACTGTAAACCTTTACGCTGTTCAGCAACATTTCACAACACCCGTCTTAGGTTTCATGGTCACACCAGTTCTTCCAGGACTTTCAAGGCAAACCTGAACCCTGACCTTTAGGCCCTGTAACTTGCCCTTAGTTTTTCAAGGAATTTGGGTAACAAGTAAAACAAGAACAGCGAACAATTCAACTTGCCAACCGGGTGCAACACAGCCACCAAAATACTTCTGAATCATAACGCCGGGCTTATTTGGTCATGCTACTTGTGTGGGGGATTTGTGGGATAATGAACGCAAGCTAAGAGGACAACAATCATCTTAAAAACCCACAACAATGCTGCAAGCCCTAACAATGCAATGCAACGCAACAAAAAAGAGCTATTATTCAAGTCTTTAATGCCTTGGCCGGCGACCGCTGTCTAAATTACGCAAGCACAACTGGCTAAAAACACAAACACAGCAACAACTCCTAACACATCCAACCAGCTACAGATTACACGCTAATAACATCCAATAGCAGCTTGGCAATTATGCATTTACGTGACAAGGTATAAAGTTGAAGAATTACCCGCTAAGTCGCAAAACTTTTTTAAAAAGTTTAATAGATAAACAAAAGAACATCATCAACAACAACAACAGCATGACTAGCCGGTTAGCATTAGCGGCTACACTTTGTTAGCCTACTTAGTTAGCTAGCTTACAGCTTCTACAAACAACTTACCCGAGTCGCTGGGCTCCCCGAGTGTGCTTTATTTATATTGTCTAACTTTTATCAGCTCCGTCGATGCCTGCAGTACTGAAACTGTGACTACACAAACACCCCGCGGTATTAAATGTGTTTAAATCTTCTTATGAATTGAACAGGCTGCAGCTGCTTCCTCGCTGCTCGGGGTCAGTCGGAGTTATGTTGATCCTGATACTGTGGCGCAGCACTACGTCATCACGTAAACCGGCCGGTGTCCCGGTCATATTTAGGTTTATGGAGGCAGACCTGAGAGCACTGAAATAAACAGACTGGGAAAAACCCCGAGGGCAGTTTTACAACTATAATCACTATTAGCATGCCTGTGATGCAGTCTGGGAAATTTAATGGGAACAGACTCCTGATATAATATTAATTAGCTACCCCTAATTAATATTTTCCTTCCAAGGAGACAGTTTCTTGTCATTTTTTAAGTGGTCTTTAGCAATAGTTCTTCTGGCTTTATGAAGGTCTTTCAAGGTATTTCTTTGGACATTTGCTGCCTTTTCACTAATTTTCAGAGGAATGCTTTTTTTGTTAAGCCGCTTAACATTCTTCTTAACATACTATTCACCAAAGCATCATCAGACGTGGCCCTAGTGGAAGGGTGGCTGTGAAGAAGCCATTCTTATGGAGGTAAACTGGGATAAAAGGCTGAGGTATGCCAACTTTCACAAGAACTGGTAGTGTCTGATAGTGTGGTGAATCAAAATCAGTATGTGTGGGAGGAGGGCAGGAGAGGGACACTGCATACAGAATACTTATATGCTGTATTCCTAAATATGTTTGCACATACTTCAAAATTAGTTTAATCTATTTCCCATTTTTCATAGCAAAAACATAAAGAAATGAGTGGTGGCTCTAGACTTTTGCATGATACTGTATGTAGGCATACAAGTAAAAATCAGAGGATGCTTAAAAAACTCAGAAAGACTGATTACATTTTTATATATAAAGATAAAAAGACTGGGATAAAATTATAACTTAATCTATCATAAATAAGTATGATTAGTATTCCTGTCATATCCAGGAAGTATTAACAGCAAATTCACATCCATTTTCATTAAACAGGATTAATTCAATAACATGGATAATGTACTGGTTTTGATGCATTTAAAACACATTGTTTTATTTACGGCTGCCATTTGGGTCACATGTTAAAACTAAAACCATGTGACCCAAAACTGAGCAACATATTTGTGTGTCATATGACATTAAAAGGTAAAACTTTAAACGTTCAGGCATTTTTGTTGTTGTTGCTCTGGAGCATATTCATTTGGAGCAGGCACTATAGTTCCTGTTTGAGTAAAAGCCACACATGCAATAAAAAACTTACTTCAGTGAAAATACAAGTGGTATACAGTAGTTGAATTAAGTAGCACAAAATAAAAATAATGACATAAAGTACAAGTATCTTAAAATCAGGAACGTGTTTAATAGAAATGTTTATTATGCTGTCTTTTTACAAATCAAACAAATTCTTTTCTAACAAGCATAATACACAAAACATATAACATTATTATAAAAACACATGTGTACATATGTTTTCCTGTGTCCGTTTACTAATTCTATAAAGTCCATACAATTCATGAGGCCACTTCTGAGATGTGATGAATGTTGGACAGGGTAAGTTGTGCTTCCCGTGCTGGGTAGAAATGTCTGGAGCAAAGCCACAACCTCCCAAACACTCCTGTTACCAGCAGTAAGACAAGCAGCAGTCCTCCGAGGACAAAGGTCTCCACAGCTGGGACTCCTCCTGCATCTACACACATGTGGGACTGCATGCTTGTGAACTGCTTTCAGTTTCTGGAATCTTTAAGCTATAAAGTTAAACTATATTAACTGCAAAGACTGAATTAAAAACATACCTAGATTGGGATTTTCACGGTGGTTTAATAGTCGTCTTATGGGTCCAGAAGACACTGTATGGGACAGTGGGATTTCTCTCCGTGTTCTCAGTAATCCATCTTCACTGGAACAGTTCTGTTTGGCAAATACACGAGTGAAACGTGAAATTTAAAAACCGACATTGCTATAAACCTCAGTCACAAGCACTGTATATTTAAAATGAGGACAGCTCATATGGCTGAAAACCACTCCTAGGCTGATGGGGCTATATTGGGGACATATAGCAGGCTACTTGTCTGAACTGGCCTCTGACTATCAGTTTGAGGAATGGGTGCAGCATGAAGTCACTCACAGGCTGACATAGACCGGGACCACTGTGGCAGATCTGGACGTTGCAGTGAAGGAAGATGTTGGTGTAAGAGCTGCCGACAAACTTAAACATTTGTATCCTGAACATGGCCTCTGGGCCCTGACCGTTCTTCAGCACGCCCAGAGTCTGGTCGTTGGTCAACACTGGGCAGCTAGAGGGAAGGAGACAAAGAAGTCTGGGAGGCCTGCTGATAGCAATGAAACAAGATGCTGTACTTTAAATATAAAAAAATAGGAGTAACAGCTAATAAAAAAATATCAACATAACTGGAGGTGATACAACACAGAAGTGTTTGAGGACTTTCATCTCTTTAGCACTGAGAAATCTTTGTGCATTTCATAGCTCTGCTGTTGCCAACAGTACCAAATACTGCCTGGTTGTCAAGGGCATGCACAGCTGTTGAAGTGAAATGCATGTGGCCTCTCAGCCAGGAGTCACATGACCAGCCTGTGAGATTTGTTGTCTGGACAGCTCTCTATGCAACAAACTCTCTTATTTCAGATTTCAACAGTGCACCCGTAGGAGGAGGTGGAACTGTTTGCTAATGCGGTGAAACAACACAGCCACAGAGAATGCCATAAACAAGCTTCAACACCTTTAAAGTATATTGTGTAAACATGGCAATCATGAATTTTTATCTGCATTCAGGTTAAACATTCCAGAGGCAGACCTGTCTGCGATGAAGGTGTACTGAATACTGCTGTATGGATCACTGGTCGGTGTAGCCCAACACCTCTCCATACGCAGCTGCAGATGAGAAGGTATCTGTGACACAGACAGAGTTCGGCAACGGTCAATTAATTCCTTAAACAGGACAAACAGTTTTCCATAACGCACAACAAAATGATGACTCACAGTAAGTAAACAACAGGTGTACCAAGAGATTATAACAGCACGAAAGAGGACTCAAATGACTGTCTAGTCATGGGTGGAGTGTTAGATTTCCAGCACTGGTTGGAAAACTACCCACAAAACATATTGCTTAACCTTGTGTAACAGCACACCCAAACTAACTCAAAAATAGCTGTGAATATTAACAACACTTTAAATGCTTAACAGTCAGAGCCAAGTAAATATAATCCCTGTTAGATATTAACAGATATACTTATCCTGCCAATCAAATGCAAACATAACATACTGCTTTGTGCATTGTGGCAATTTGCAAATATATAATACAGCTTATTCAGATGAGAACTACATCTTTACTATTTGGAGGTGAAAAATATAATAAACTGACATTTCACTGCGATTTACCATGAAAACTTTTACAAAGATGTTATCCTCCAGAGTCAGCGACGGCACAGTGGTCCACCTGTCCTCAAAGGCTTCGTCTTTGTACAGCAGCATCGACACTGAGAAATTCCCATCCTCCGTGTTTAGAGTGATAGGTCTTCAGAGGCAATGGGTTTTTAAAAACAGGCCACATGTTGAGAACAAATCATTTTCCAGTTGGAGAAAAGTCAGGAAAAAAAAAAGAAAAAATTTACCTGATGTCCACTCTGATCATGTTTTCTCCGTTGGGCTGTTGGACCATGTAGTTGATGGGGTAGCGGCATGCAAATGTTATGTTTATGTAGTTTCTTGTGATAATATCTGAGTAGTTGTTGTGTATGGTGTTTATGAACACGATGTGTGTTTCATCTGAGGCCTGTGGAGAGAACATAACATGTGTGATGGTTAGTGAGGGAAAGTGTAGTTTGTTTACTTTACCATTACTTTTTAAATTTTTATAGAAATAGAAATCAATAATGCTGTTTTAGGTAAGAACAACTGCAGAAACCTGGAATAGAAATTAAGTGACGGGATGATTAAATAGTGGAGATCTTAAGAGGATGTCTTTCATGAAAGTTTAGGGCAAATAGTCGGGCGATCCACTAAATCAGTTTCATTCATATGGTGCCAAATCACGTAACAGTTTCCTCAATGTACTTCATATTGCAATGTAAACAGCCTATAATAATACAGTGATCAATTTAAAGTTAGGTTGAGTAGACACTGGGATTAAATACTCTTATTTGGCTGTCACCATCCTTTTAAAATAAACCATAAAATGGGGACAGGTGAAAAGGTTGTGTGTGAAGTTTGTCCGGGTCCCTGTTGAGATGCAGGATGGTGACTATGGTTACAAAGCAGGACAAACTGTCTTTACCTCTAACAGTTGAACATTTTTACTACTTCTTGGTAAACACTCAATCGCTCCCCTGGGGCAGCCTCACTGAGAGGACCACTGACAGATCTCACAGCAAGCTACAGAACCCCCCACTGCTACCTGCACTTATCACGAAGGCTCTGAGTCTTATACATCCAGAACCATCACTGAAATGTCAGCGAGGAAACTGTAAACATTTCAGTCATGGCGTCTCTGACGGCGGGGTGTAAAAGGTGCTACGGTCAAGGTGAAAGCATGACTGACAGCTGTGACATTCTTCTCCTTTAGCAACAGCCATTTTACTTCAGAGCATACTTACTTTCCTCAGCTCCTGTGCAAAAACCTTGTAAATCGCAGAAATGGAGTACTGGGAGAACTGCTGAAAGCCGTGTTAACCTTTTAGGTGGTTTACAAGAAAAATTTTAATGCATTCCAAGGATTTAAAGGACACTTATGTGTTAAGCAGGGATTGACTTTCAGTGTAGAGCGGCTGGATTAAAATAACCGTGAGCCTCGTTGCCCAATGATTTGTGGCCTTCCAATTCAGTGAGCTTTAACAAGAAAAAAATCATCATTCCCACGTGAATGCTGATAATAAGAAATACAAGGCCATTCAGAGTCCCATTGATGCTTTAAATGAGGCCCTGCCCTGTTATAGGCAAAAAGAACAGCTCTGTCCTTTCTTGAATAAATGCCACTCCTCCCCTCCTTTTCTCTTCATTCCCGTCTCTCTGTGTTCAGAGTGTGTGCCTTTCTCTGTCCATCTATTATACTTGCTATGAGCTAACTTCCATACAACATCTGAACACAGAGCCTCATATTCCACATTCACATCACAGTAGAAAGAAAGTGCTGATATTTTATGTAAGGATAAATACATGGATCTGAAGATATTCCCGCAGCATCTGTAGACACTTTAACTCATTATGAAGGGGATTCTCTTAACATTAATGGAGGTAATAAAGAGTAGCTTGTCTTCTTATCAGATTTACCTGAATTTAATATCTGAGTTCACTCTTAAAAGGTCAACTGAAAGAGCAATCTTCTCTTTTTAAGGCAAATCAAAGATAGATCATACCATTATAGTGCCACAATCTGACAGATTTGTCTTTATGCTGAAAACATAGTCCTCTCCCATTATATCACCACGACACTCCGGATCATTTAAATGCAAATCCCAAGCCTTAAAAGAGAAGACATAAAACAAATAGAAACAAATGTGTAATAGTTACTCAAAATGATACAGTGCTTTGGCATTATTAATGACTGGTCGGTGATGACTTACGTAAACTGGAGGCACTTTGTTGAGGAAAAAAGTGCTCGGAATAACAAGCGCCATACGGTCGTTGTTGCAAATGACAGTTTCATTAAGTTCTAACAGTAAAAAACACAAACATAGAAAAATACTGTGAAGTACTTTATTATCATTTTATTAGTCACATTTTACACTCCACACCTATACACAGGTATATTACTATTTAACCAGTCAGCACATGTGGTGGACCAAGTCTAGCCACCAATAACTGAATCAACCAAACCAACAATAAATATTATTTTCCTCTTTCAAATATATATAATATATATAAATTTCCTCTTTCGAATATTATTTTCCTCTTTTGAAGAAAAAAAAAAAAAAATAATAATAATAATTAAAAAAAAAAAAAAAAATATATATAAATAAAAATATTTAATTTTTATTTTATAAAAAAAAAAATAAAAATCTTTTTTTTTTTAAATTTTAAA